>JAFMSR010000045.1:278534-323996 GCA_022818135.1 Saxidomus purpurata
GGACTGGTTATGTTAACCTGCACATACCACTCAATGTGATTAAAATATTGTACTCACTTCAAGTTAGCCGTCTTGGACTGGTTATGTTAACCTGCACATACCACTCAATGTGATTAAAATATTATACTCACTTCAAGCTGGCAATCTTGGACTGGTTATGTTAACCTGCACATACCACTCAATGTGATTAAAATATTGTACTCACTTCAAGTTAGTCGTCTTGGACTGGTTATGTTAACCTGCACATACCACTCAATGTGATTAAAATATTATACTCACTTCAAGTTAGCCATCTTGGACTGGTTATGTTAACCTGCACATACCACTCGATGTGATTAAAATATTGTACTCACTTCAAGTTAGCCGTCTTGGACTGGTTATGTTAACCTGCACATACCACTCAATGTGATTAAAATATTATACTCACTTCAAGCTGGCAATCTTGGACTGGTTATGTTAACCTGCACATACCACTCAATGTGATTAAAATATTGTACTCACTTCAAGTTAGCCGTCTTGGACTGGTTAAGTTAACCTGCACATACCACTCAATGTGATTAAAATATTGTACTCACTTCAAGTTAGCCGTCTTGGACTGGTTATGTTAACCTGCACATACCACTCAATGTGATTAAAATATTATACTCACTTCAAGTTAGCCGTCTTGGACTGGTTATGTTAACCTGCACATACCACTCAATGTGATTAAAATATTATACTCACTTCAAGCTGGCAGTCTTGGACTGGTTATGTAAACCTGCACATACCACTCAATGTGATTAAAATATTATACTCACTTCAAGTTAGCAGTCTTGGACTGGTTATGTAAACCAGCACATACCACTCAATGTGATTAAAATATTATACTCACTTCAAGTTAGCAGTCTTGGACTGAGCATTAAAACATTCATCTCTCGACAAAATCCTGTGTGAAAAGTATTTCCCCTCTGGATCTAGGATTCTTGCAATTGTGTGAGCATATATTCTGGATCCAAATGTGCATATGTGAAGCTCATACAGTTTAGAAATATTTTCCAGGAATGTTTTGGTCTGTGGGCGGAGCCTAGTATGATACCATAGCAACTGGTTACCATGCCACAGCTGGTAATGGTGTACATCCTAAATGAAAAGAGAAATCAAATATACTTATTTTAGAATATAAACACTCTAAATTATGTAGGGGAAAATCTGTCATTGATATTAATATATTTAGCAAGTGTTTAGTTTAAACTTATTTGTTTTACATAAATTGTAGAGTCAAGTTAATTTGACAAGATGACTGCATCCTGGGGTTCTGACCAATACTCCCGCCAAAAGAAATGATTGTGGGACAAGTTTCGCTGACAGGATTTGAACTTGTGACCTCAAGGTTATAAGTCCAGTGTGACTGTGTCCCACCCTACATGCCAGCTCCTCCCTAAGTCAGGTTTAAGGTAAAGTTACCAACTAATATGCCTAATTTGAGGCAATTTTAGCAAATGAAAGAACCATGTGCTTAGGTATGTAATTAATCTTTGTTGTACATGGAAATACATACATGAAAATGAATGTTAGTAAAGGCCAAGCTCTGAAACATACATGTAGTTAACATAAGCTTGTTGATAGTATCAGAGTCTCTTCTCTAGGACAAGTTTCGTTTTAAAGCATTCTACATGTATATTTATTGCAGTATCTTTGGAAAAAAACAGTCTCCTTTATTTCTGACTATTTTTAGAAACCCATGGATGTGTGAGCCATATTATGAAGTCAGACAAATCAAGCTGCATATATATCTGTAGTTAAATGACTAATTAAGGTAGTAGTATCACGCAATTGTGCTGTATTTAAATTTGTACTTTCTACTTAAAGGGCTTTTTTGAACAAAAGAAAAGTTACCACTTTTAGAACATTTTCTGGTGGTGATAACAGTCCATTTCACCACAAGTCATTACTTGATAATACACATACCATGAGATTTATATGGAAACAAGAGTGCGACAAGGGCTTTCAATGGTAAAATGCATGATAATTTTGATACTGGCATATGAAATGTATGCAACATGTTTTCACTCCTAGTCCCTACCTTTAGATTGGGAGGAATGTTGTCATTTGTAGTATGTATAAGTGTTTGATCCAGATCTACCAACAACACCAGCTTCCTCGTCTTCAACAATCTCTCTTCATCAGCCTTGCCTAATTCTTTGGCCAACTGTCAAATAAAGGAATTAAATCTAATCCTGGTCTACATGTACTACGATTCATCTAGCATACAATTAAGGCAACTGATCCTTACTAGGGATGTAACGATACACGCTACATATCATGATATTCAGTCACCATGATCAAGATACAGTATTTTTCGATACGACACAATTTTAAGAAGTCAAATTCAGAAGAATATAAACCAGTGCAAAATCTCAAGCATTGTCAACCCATACATGTTTTATATTCTCTTTTGGTAACTTAACAGAGCCTTGATTTGGTTTTACATTACCAATCATGCCCATTTGGTGATTTTACGTAACAATTCAATGATCATTGGCTGTAGAAAATTAGTTATTCTGCGTTATCATCTTTCAAATTGGACACTAACATTAATTTTGTTCCAAAGATGTTTACTGAAAACTTACTGACTTAATAACAAACCCTGCAGATCATGATCAGACTGCACCAATGTGCAGGATCACTTGCTGCCCAGCAAGGTAAATATTAAATCTAATACTGTATAATGGATCCACCTGTTACTTCTGTATAAAGGTCATGCATAAATCAATTTTTATATTGAAGAGCTTGAAATAGAGTACATGTATTTAGCTCAGTTTAATACTTTCATTCATTCCACTGCACATACATTTCACATTAAACTGCTGAACAGTTTTATCTTGTCGACTGACACAATTTTCCAAATTTTGAATTCATATCTATAGAATGATCTGTATCTTATTTAAATGAGCAACCTTACTTTTTATTTATTGTCTTCCATGAAGGTAACCAAAACTTAACAGTTTCATTCAATCCAATTGATTAAAGAAATTAAACGAGTTTCAAACAGCAGACAGATGGCATGACATACCTCTTCACTAACTATAAGTTCTGGGATACTATGCACCATGGCAACGGAGGCACTCACTTCCTCTTTTCTGTTTCCAGCTGTTGAATTTTCACTGAAAAATATTAATAATATAAGTATTTTTTAAGGTTTAAAGTTTTGCTAATTTTCATGAATGAAGCACTTCACAAATTCATCAAACTCGCTAAAACAGCAACCAAACAATTGTTATATATAAAATAATGCTCCCTCAGGAATTAAAAAACTTGGGAATAAATAACTTGCAAATTTAAAGACTTTTACTGTAGTCAAACATACCATCTTTTTCCTTTAAATATTAACAAGAGGGCCAAGATGGCCCTATATCGCTCACCTTGGTCAGGGTTGTCATTAATTTTTTTGGGAGAAGGCAGCTGAAGTAATGAGCACCGCAGACGCGAGTCATCTAGGGGGGTACGGGGGCATGCCCCCACGGAAATTTTTTAAAATATGGCTGCAAAATCGTGGCATCTGAGCAGTTGTGGGCACCTTTATCATCAGAATTTGATCTCTGATTTTTACCACTTTTTGCTTAGTTTTCTGGGTTTGTGATACTGAATAACAAACATGATGTAATGACTTAGCAGGGAGGGTCGGGGAGCATGTCACCCCTGGGAAAATTAGAAAATAATTATAGTTGTAAAAAAATATATGCACATCTGGCATCTGAGCAATTTTGGATACATATACAATAACACTTTTGTTTCTGAAATTTACTTAAGAATCACATTTTGTTTTGGTTTAATTAAAAAAGTTCCAACAGTTCTTTAATTAAAACAAAACGTTCTGTTTTTAAGAAAATCGGCGTTCGAGCGTATCCGTTTTTTTGTCATTTATTGTTTCAGCAACTGTCAAAGCCAACGTTTTTCTACTGTTTATTTTAATGAATAACCTTTGCCAAATAAGTTATTTATACTGCAACCTCTTTTAATCATAAAGATAAAGCCGCAGGTGCCACGAGATCAAAGACCAATCGCCGACGCTACACTGTGCATGTGAGCGTTCTTTGATCTTAGAAAAAGCACGCGTGCGCACGTGGCATCAAAAAGACCGAGATATTTGACAGTTTGAGACATGTAAAAGTAGCTCTAAAATAGTATGATAATTTTGGATTATAAAAATAAGAGTTTGGAATAGATAATGTTATGAGTAAGTTTTATTTTTGGTGATAAAATATATCGAAAACGCTATACAAATGTACGTCGGTCGGCAAATATTTTTAGATAAATATGCATTCACGTGTAGACACATTTCTACCGAATATAATACATTTTATTTTACAAAAACGAACGAAAATATCATCGTCGTCGCAATTTTAAGTTGTTTTTTTCTTCTTCCGAGATTTGAGCCGGCGCAAATCTTGATTGAAGCGGTCAATTTGGCCGGCAGCCGGCTCTTAATGACAACCCTGCTTGGTACAAGTCCACTTGCCTGGGGGAAGATCACTAGACAATGTTGTATACCAAATAGGTTTTCCTATATACGTCTTTGTAAAACAAGTGACCCCCCTGGGCAAGGTCAATTTTGACCCCAGGGGCATATAATTTGAAGAGGTCTACTAGGCAACGCTACATGCCAAATATCTAAGCTCTAGGCTTTGAGGTTTCAGAGAAGAAGATTTTTAAAGTTTTTCCTATATAAGCATGATAAGCCTATGCAAAACTAAGTGACCGCCCAGGCGAGGTCAATTTTGACCCCAGAGGCATAATTTGAGCAACCTTGGTAGAGGTCTACTAGACAATGCTACATGCTAAATATCTAAGCTCTAGGCTTTGAGGTTTCAGAGAAGAAGATTTTTAAAGTTTTTCCTATACAGTCGACTCTCGAAAGTTCGAACCCGGAGAATTGGAACACCCCCGATTATTCGAACACATCGTCGGGTCCCGAATTTTTTCCTTCTAAATTCAATGTGTTCTACTCCGGTTAATCGGAACCCGGATAATCGGAACTTTCGAACTGATGTTATTGTCCGCTCATTAATAAAATAGTGTGAATAACTCCGGAAAATTCGAACAGTGTCGTTCGTTAATTGATCAATCAGCCGGCCGCATATTTTTCACACCTCGTGAAAATTGAGCAGGTGCCAGCTTGATTGAGTAAATATCGTCACTTGGTAATAATATAGGATATGTGTATTTGTTTGCCGTTATCTTTTCCTGTCATGTAATGTGCTATTCGTAAGATAAATGAGCTATAATGTTATATAATTATGCTTAATGTGCTATTATCTTGATTGATTTGTGCTCTGATTTATCTCTACTCGCTTCTTGTAAATATGTTTCTGTATCGTAGCTAAATTATGAAAAATAAAAAAATTGAAATAAACATGCTTGTTTTTGTTTTTCTTCATTTGAATGTAATCGAGTACGTTCCTACACAGGTTTTAGTACGCTTCACTCTAGACTGAACAGTCTTTAGTACCATCTCCAATATGGCCGACATGCTTACTCCGGAAAGTTCGAACTACCGATAATTCGAACAAATTTTGCTTCCCCGAGGGTGTTCGAGTTTTCGAGAGTCGACTGTATATAAGCATGATAAGCCTATGCAAATCTAAGTGACCACCTGCGTGGGATCAATTTTGACCCGGGGGTCATAATTTGAACAATCTTGGTAGAGGTCCACTAGACAATGCTACATGTCAAATATCTAAGCTGTAAGTCTTGTGGTTTCAGAGAAGATTTTTCAAGTTTTTCCTATATTAAGCCTAGATGCAAAACTAAGTGGCCACCGCATGGGGTCAATTTTGACCCGTGGGTCATAATTTTAACAATCTTAGTAGAGGTCCACTAGACAATGCTACATGCCAAATATTTAAGCTCTAGGCCTTGTGGTTTCAGAGAAGATTTTTAAAGATTTTCCTATTTGTTGCCATAGCAACCAGAGTTCTGCATGGAATGGAATTCTTTGAATGCTTTTAGTAGAGCTTCATGCAAGGAACATTCCTGCATAGTTTTACTGCAGATTTCATAATAGCGCGCCGTTTCAGTGTTTGTTGCGTATCGACTGAATACAGGTAATGAATGACTCAAGCGTCTGTAGGTGGAGCTACATTTTACACAGCATGGAGAGCAATCAGATAACTTCATACGTCCATGACACAACTGAGAATAAAAAATATAAATCGGTCATCTTATTTACGGCATTAAATAGTGTTTAGTCGGGGTTTACGTACATGTAGCTTGTGTGCTAGAGTCCCATCAAAGAAAAGGATATACGCATACAACATGTACATGTAAATCCAGTACAAGTGTCATTTCACTAACATAAATATAGTGTACCTTATATATCTGTCACAAAAGTAGAGTGAATAAAAAATATTGTAAATATACATTCGATTTCGCACTTTCATAATAATTTGTCTATAAACGATCGATTCTCGCATTACGCATTATAAAATACGACTATACTGATATCTTGTTACAACCGCGCATGCTTTGCACGTGCTGTAGTGTTTCTGCTAAAATGTTTCTGTCGATGCTCTGAAATCTTTATAATGATAATCGGTGTATAAAGAAATGTAACTTTTGCAATCCCTGCTGAAGATATCTAGCGCACATGTCATCAGAGTCGTTGCGTAAAACTGGAGAAACCAGTAGTAAATGCAGCTTTCAAAAACAAAAAGTAGAGCATTTACCTATACCGGTAGTCCAACTATTTAGACATAATGCTTTTTTTTATTTTTGGTGTTTATTTCCTCAATGGATATAATAAGTAAAATATCATGAAAGTGAAAACTAAAAATGATAAATGCGGGTTTTTTTCTAGGACTACCTACCTATACCGGTTGTCATATCGCCAGTACAAATGAAAGTTACTTTGTTTTATAAGTAGTTTCGTTCACTTACTAAAGGTGACGATTACATGTACAATCGAGCCAAGTATTGAAGTTTTCAAATTCTGTTTATTTTATCGACATACGATTTGACTTTTCGTAACTTTGTACAGTGATACATTTACCTGAATCTGAGATGGTACACCGAGCGCATGTACCATGTATATAGTTTACCGTAAGTTTAAGTGTGGTCAGTCACTGATCTAGACATTGTTTTATAAATTTTACGAAGGGTGAATTTCGGTTTAAACGACGATGACGCAACAAAACAACTATATATATTATACATTTCTAAAGGATTTCCCGTAGGAAAGATGATTAGGGGTGCTATATTCTCTGCAGGTTCAACAGTGATTCACGAATATAACATGTCTTAATTAAACCAGTTCATTCTAAACGTACGTCGTATATGTCAGATTCTATACAACCGTGTCTTCTTAGAACAGCAAACATTTCAGAGACATAGCCGAGGACACATTTTCCTCAATCAAAATTTAATTATATGGACCAAATAACATAAAAATGTAAAATCTTTGTTGTTGATTATAGAACACGCAGGTCGGTTTCGTTTGTAAAAATTGAATAGATCTTTATTTAGTTTCAGTACAGTTGTTTTATGAAGTAAACTGTCGAGGTTTAAAATTAACCGATTTTATCGTATAAGAATACATAAGCACTACATTCATAAAAAAAATAAAAAAATGTCGCAATTGTTGCTTGAAGATGTGTAAACTTGTATATTTAGTTGTCCTGTCAGTATAGTAGTCAGCGTGTACGATAGAAAAGGTATCGATTTGGGTGGAGCTAACTACAGAATGTAACATCGATGTCATTTACTACCTGTGTGTAAAGCAAACACTGAAACGGCACGGTATTATGAAATCTGCAGTATCATCATTGGCCCTGTGGTTTCAGAGGAGATGTCATTTGAATCAAAATGTTGACGAACGACAGACAATCATCAATTAGAAAAGCTCACTTTGGCGAGGCCAGGTGAGCTAAAAAAGTTCATTATTACAACAAAGGTGTTTTGATATTTCTAACCAGTGTTAGCGGACTAGTGTAGAATTGTGGCATCTAGACATAAAATTTAATATAATCAGAAATAAAACATACAAGAAGCGAGTCATATACCATGAACCTGTATTGAGCAACCACCTGTATAGAGCAATCAATACTGATACATTGATATCCCAATTGGCCATTTCTAAGTACAGATACACATAAACTCTGTATATAGCAAACAACTTGGGACCATTAAAAATGGTTCCATATATCATTTGTATATCCAGAGTACTTTTATGCAGATAGCACATTCAATATTAAACATTGTTAAATAAAGAAATTAGACCCAGAATAGTTGTTCCTTATAGTCGGAATTTGGCTATATATTGCATCATTATATCTGTAGTTTATTGTATTTGCATTTAGCAGCTATCTACTGAAGTGGCCACTTTTTAGGCATCCCTTGACTGGCTGGCTGCCTAACACAGGTATGACTGTATTTGTTTCCTTAACCTGTTCTCAAATCTGTATCACCAATACCCTCTGCATGACTGCATGCACAACTATATTAACTTATTAACTATATTTGGTCGATTGTCAAGAGTTATGCTCCTTTAAACTTAGACAGTTCTACTGTTTAAATTTCAAGTAGTGAGTGAACTCCTACTTCAGTCTTGAAAGGATTGTTTTGAATGTTGGTACACATAACATGTATTATAGTAGATTTGCAAGCATATCCATCAACGTGTTTAGACTTTCTCTTTCATTACTTCAAATTCACTTCCGGTAATTTTGTTCATACATTGTACACAGTATAAATCACCACTGCTAGCTTTAAAGTTGGAAGCAGAAAAATTGCCCTTGTATTAAATTGTTTTAAGAAATCAACATAGGATCATTTTCTTGTAACTGTTTCATAGAGTGGACTTTTTAGTGCTTGCCTATAAAACAAAACTTTGACAGTTAAGGGCACACAAGACTTTAACTAGGAATTTCTAAGTACAAATAAAGAAACATTTTCACAGAGTTATCTTCTCTTGCTTACAGATAGGTGTCATGATGGTACATAAGTACTCCAACTTTCAAAGTAATATCTCAAATGGTTAAGTCAACAAGTGGACAAGAATGAAAATTTTAACTGAGTTTCTAAGTCAAAAAGGGCCATAATTCAAATAAAATCCTTCACAGAATTACCTTCTCCTGCCCATATTTTGGGATCATGATGGTAAACAAGTATTCCAACTTTCAAATTAATATCTCAAACAGTTTAGTCAAAAAGTGGACTGGTACGAAAAACTTAACCAAGATTCTAAGTCGATAAAGGGCCTTAATTTTTAAAACAAATCCCTGACAGAGTTACCTTCTCTTGCCACAGATGGGGGTAATGATGTTAACATGCATTCAAAGTTTCAAAGCAATATCTCAAAGGGTTAAGGCAGTAAAGGGATTTTACCCATATTCAATGTATTTTCTAAGTAAAAAAGGGGCATAATTCTGTCAAAAACTTTGACAGAGTTATGAACTCTTGTCTGTTGATGTAGGTCATGATGGTTAACAAGTATGGTTAGTTTCAAAGCAATACCTCCAATGGTTTTGAAATAAAGTGAGGTGGTACGAAAAACTTAACCAAGCTCAATACACTTTCTAAGACAAAAAAGGGCCATAATTCTGTCAAAAACCTTGACAGAGTTATGTACTCTTGTCTGTAGATGAAGGTTATGATGGTAAACAAGTATGGTAAGTTTCAAAACTTTTGAAATAAAGTGGGGTGGTACGAAAATCTTAACCAAGGTGTGACACCAATGCCGACGCCGACGCGAGTAGGATAGCTCCCCTTTTCTTCGAAAAGTCAAGCTAAAAATAAAATATAACTTCAGTTTAAAAAAATATGCATTTGACTCTTCAAATTTTAGTAAAACATCTTATGCATACATTCTGAGATCAGCACCACAATCTGCACACATGTCTTTCATCACTGTTGGGTGACTACATCCCTGCACTGTAAACAACTCTGACCTAAAAACAAAACAAAATATATAAATTCAATTTGCTGTATCATGTCTGATCAACTTATCGGAGATCAGTTTAAAGATGAAAGCACAAAGCTAGTTATAGCACTCGTAATGACACACTTGGATTATTGCAATGTCATTCTTTATGGTGTATCCGATTTTGAATTGAAAAAAATGCAACGTATTCAAAACATGTGCGCTAAGTTAGTTCTGCAACGAAAGAAATTTGACAGTTCAAGGCAAGCATTGTTTGACCTTCACTGGCTGCCCATCAAATCTAGAATCGAATATAAAATTTTGACTTTTGTATACAATTGTTCAATCGGTCATGCTCCAAAATACCTTTCTGAACTCCTAACCAAACAAGTACCAAATACCCGACTACGTTCAGCTAAAACCTCTGAGAACTGCTACGTTATTCCATTCAATAAAAGAAAAACATTTAGTGACAGAAGTTTCGGAACTATTGGTCCAAAATTGTGGAATCCGCTGCCATTAGAGTTGAAACAATCTAAGAATATTGATGTATTTAAGAGAAATCTTAAAACACATTTTTTCAGAAAGTTTGAATTACTATTTTAAAGTCTGAAATGAGATAAACATGAGTAACGTATAACTGATGACTGACAGTGTGATGAATGTGCAATGTAAATGAATGTTTTATTCTTTTTAATCTATTTGTAATCAAGTTACATGTATGTAAATAATCTTATCTCATGCTACATGTATATCAATCAGTTTTATCATTTTATGGTCTCTGCAATTTTTTAAAAATATGTTAATTGGAATTGTATGTAAAAGCTTTTATTTCATTTGATGTTGATCCACATATTCTTATGCATTCACAATTTTATTCTTATTATTTATATGTACTGTACAACGCCGTTGAATATTGTTAAATAGAAACAGGCGTTTAATTAAATAAAAAGTTTCAAGTTTCAAGTTTCATTCCGATTTTTGTTATGAAGCACAACATCAAGTTATGACAAACATGTAGATTACAATTTGGTCTTCCAATGTTGGGAGTACAGGAGGCCTAGGGCAGATGTTATCAAGCTTACAAATTGGTAGCGTGTTTGTCTCAGGATCGAAGGGCCCCGAGTTCGATCCCTACCATCGCCATGTCGGTAGTGTACTTAGGCAAGACACTATTTTCACATTGCCTCTCTCTCTTCGAGGTTGATTCCATCTGGAATGAGTCTCGAGAGCGATTAATATAAGTTGTAAGAACTTGTTTCGCAATCGAGAATAAATAAATTAGTAGTTATAAACAAACAAAAAAAAAAGCTTACAAATTGATTAATAGGCCTGAAAACACATCAATTTATCTGTTACAAACAAGGGTTGCAACTGTAACAAGGGGACCCAGTAAAAAACTTTGCAACCCAGAGCTGACTAGGTGGAAGAAAAATTACATTTAGTTGATGTAACTTCCAATAAAGTCATTGAAGTACACTCAGTATTTCTTTAATGCTAGGTTAAAAAAGAACTGGGTGGGTACACAGGTACTTGACACATACATATTTTATGACTTAGATATATGCCTATTACATAACAAAATAAGAAAAGGTATCTAACAGAGTCAAAACTGTGTTAAAATTTACTGAGAAAATGGCTGTAAAAAATGACTAGATCACTATTATCTCTTTTTGGTTGGCACTCGAGTTAATTATCTAACCAATGACAATTTTTATTCGATTAAAATCCAACAAATACTTCCAAGATGCTGCAAAGTTTCGCCAAATTACCCAGAAATTTTGTGCATGTCCTTGTTGTCCATGCAATACATGTACATAGAAGAGAGCCAAAGATGTGGTGATATGGGACTTTTTGTTATAAAGGCCCAGAAACACCAACAATTATAGGCCGACCCCGGCAAAATGTTGTTAAAATACAATCTATGATTTCAGTTCATGTCACACTTGGTACCATTCCAAGGCTCAGCTTAAGATATGCCCTGACTTAAGGAACTTTGGAAAACTTATGGCCATTGTCCCATTTTCTGAAAATATAGCTTACCCGCTTTCCACAACCTCTCCCTCCTTTGCGACGATTTCTGCCACAATTCCACCATCATTCGATTTGAATTTTTGAATGACATTTTCATCTGTTGTGTACAAACAAACTAATGTTCCCTTCGACACTTGCTGACCCTTTTTGATTTTTATTTTAGAGATTTTCATGCGTTGTGGTGCCAAAACTAAAACTGGTTTAGTGGAGGCTGCCATTTTGAGATTAATTTGGCGCTGCACTATCATTACGTACAACGGGACTGACTAAACGACGGACCTGTCCGGTATCCCTAGGCAGTACAGGTTGTCACGGACCTATATACACATTATGTGTATATAGGTCCGTGATGTTGTGCAAGATACAAGATAATAATAATAAAAAGAAGAAGAATTTCTTTATTTACGTGGGCCACAGGAAAACGTCATAGTGACTTTTGAAAACTGAGGAAGGAGTTTGCCTTACTATCAACATCACCTAGCTTGATGGATACACACTAATTAAACTTGTGTCTTGCAAATCTACTACTAGTACTCATATTATTACATGTAATGCGTACCAACATTCATTTCAATCCTGAAAAAATACTACTTGTATTCATGGTAATACATGTAATGTGTACCAACATTCATTACAATCCTTTCAAAAGTGAAGAAGGAGTTCGCTCCACAAATTATCTCTGCCACTTGAAATTCAAACAATAGAACTGTCTTAATACAAAAGGGCATAACTCTGCAACACCTTGAATGATACACTTAAAAACTGTGTATTGCACAGGCTATGAAGATTACATAATTTAAATGAGCACTCATAAAGGATGAAATAACTAAAAGACCATTGTGAACTTTATCAGTCTTGGAGCACTTTCAACTAGAACGAATTGAAAATAAACAACAAATTACTTTTCAGTGTTTCGATCGTTTATACGAAACCGACCTCGGATTTGCAAACGTTTGATTGGTGTAACCGAAACTGCTCCGTTAACACGTTTACACGTAAAGAACCCTACTTGCACATCTACTATTAAGTATAACTGTTTGTGGCCATATTCATCGCAAGTTTTTTAAAAAGTGAAGGAGTTCACTCCACAAACTACATGTAATGTTAGAAACGGAAATGTTTACATTCAAAGGGACATAACTCTGCAACACCTCCATGGATACGTACAAAAATGTGTCTTGCATATCTATTATTCATGATGATTGTCTGTGCCTATTTTCATTGCAATTCTTTAAAATCTGAAAGAGGAGTTCGCTTCAAAAACTACCTGAAATTTATACAATTGAAATGCCTACGTTCAAATGGGCATAACCTTGCACATCTACTATTTATGGTTATTTTCTGTGCCACCGTTGAAAATTGAAGGAGGAGTAATAGAAAGGTTTAAGTTCAAAGGATCATAACTCCGCAACGCGTTGATGGATACACGTAACCATTGTGTCTTGTACATGGTGATTATGTGTTTCAATATTCATTGCAATCCTTAAAAAAATGAGGAGAAGTTCGCTCCACAAACTACATATGGTATCAAAATGGACCTATCGACCTAAATGGTGATTCCAGTGTATCCCCGAATACTTCGTTTTGCCTGTGTATATTTGATAAATGCTCAGTAACTAGTATAAAATCTACACCAGTAAAATAAGAATAAATGAAAGTTAAGAGACAAGTTGAAATATTTGACGTCAAAATTTACTATGAACATATTTATATAGGGCTACTGACTTTCAAATGTACACAGCTATGTGCAAAACCATAAAACTATTCTGAGAAAAGAAAGAACATTTTGATATTGTATAAAATATTTTTTTCAATTTGATAATCCTAGCATTTTAAATGAATTCAGGGGAAATTCTTATAAATGGCGGTTTTGTGAAATACGTGTAGTAGTAAATTTTGACGTTGTGGAATCACTTTGACCTGAGATTGTACATGTACTTTTTTACGTTAATCCAGGTAAAAGATTTTGATGATTTAAGTTATATATTTTGATAAACCACCCAAAAAATGAAGTTCTAATTTATAAAGACATTCTGCATGTAATTGGCACTGAATCAAGTAGTCTATAATGATCGAGGAAGCAAAACTAATATATAGCTCAATATAACATAATTAAAGGGTGGTGCGGTGGTCGAGTGGTTGACGCTCTGGACTACCGGGTCGAATCCCGGTCGGGGCACTGGAAATTTCAGAAATGCTTTTCAGTGTTTCCCTCCCATCAAGAGATGAACTGGTTAGAAACCCAGAGGTATTCTCACGTGTATCGGTGCTTTACACCAGGCACGTAGAAAAGAACCAAGAGGTCTATTCGTAAAAGAGCTAGGGTCTGGTACCCGGATTCCCTTGTATCTGCATCTGTCGATCTCTCTTCAACCTGCGACTGCCAGGAGTCTTGGCAAGTTCACCCAGGGAGAAGTCCCAGGGTCGGCCGGGACTTATAAACAATTAAAGAAAAAAAACGTAATTAAGAGGATATCTTAATACATGGTTATTATATCATAAAAATGGGGCGAGGGCGGCTGGGCGTGGCCGGGTCGGGGGAGCAGCAGTGTCACAGTAAATCACAAAGCAACAGAAGCAGTGGTAGCAAACTAAAAGGAACAACACACACAAGAATAGAATAACAACTTTAGTACAAGCAAGCAAATAACATTAAACAAATGAAATAGACGGAACAGCCCAAGATAATACAAAGTAGCAACAGTAAACTAAATTACAAGCAAGAACTGAAGAAATACAGAGACTTCTATAAATTAAAAGAATATCTTAAGATCTAATGTGAAAGCTGTTGGTCTTAGCCCGGGGCACCTTAAAGTTGTTATAAGAATAAGTGAATACCATACTGAAAAAAAAACACAAAAGTGTGACCGATAAGATAAGGCTAAAAAGGGTTATCACCTCACAACATTTTTGAATTTTTTCTAAACGATATACGGAAAAATAGCCGGTTCGATTATTTATCCAATCAAACCCATTCTTTTCATTAAGACCACTTTACCGCGAAATGTAAACAACTTAGAAATGAATATTAAAATATATTTCATTTTTTCACCATAAGTGAACATCTTGGAGGGTACTTCGTTCGACTATCATATTGGTAAAGCAAAATTGACCTTTATAATTGCTCGGGGCAACTGCCTGCGAGTTAAGACCGATATCGATTGTTGGGCAGAAAGTTTGGTTTGAATTTTTAACTTTTAAGATTTTTACTTGGAAGGCTGATATATAAAAAGTTGGGTGTAGACTGTAGGTCGGTTCATAGGTTCGAAACTTTTAAAGCACCTGATATAATTTGCTGATAAAGCAAGTACAGTATCGGTATATAAAGTATCGGTGTACTGAGCAAGAGCAAATAGATTTCCTCCAGATTTTTAGATTTCGTCCCACGTAAGGCCACCCCACCAAACATCTGTAGGTATCTGTATGTTCAGTTCTGAGTTCAAAAGCTCGCATTTAGCTATTTTTTGTTACTCGTAGCTTGCAAGGTTTAAATAAAGATAATTATTGTAGAAAATAAGAAAACTGAAGTAAGTCAATTTTATACTTCATGATAAAACTATTAATCTTTTTTGCGGCATACTGTGAAACTTGTCTGACTGCTGATCAGTTAAATTTGACTTTGAGGTTGCAGAGCAGATTACTCTGCCTGGAATCCAAACTTGCTCCCTCACACACAAAGATGACGATCAACCTCAATGCTATTGAGGCAGTAGGGCTGAGTCCCTGATACCAAATACCATAATTGCAAACCATGAAATAGTAATGGTCTTTTTCCTTATCATCAGATAAATACATGAAATATATTAATTTCAAAGTCAGTGTTGCACACATGATATCAAGATTTTGTTCATATTTCAGCTGACAATGACAGATACAGAAACTCCAGTTACAGGAGCTTGGTCAGCTCGTCGACGTAACAGCATCCTGAGAACTGTTCCATGTGGTACACCATTTAGGACCCCAGACAGAAGAAGATTTGGACCTTTAGGTATTACTTGCAAGAGTTTGGTTAGTTTTCTGCACTCTGTCTTAAACATAGTCCCACTCTGTCTTTAAGATACAAATGTATAGAGATACAAATGCAAATGTAGTTCTGAGTGACTCCATTGTTGCTTTCCAAATCATTTGCATACTATTTGTAGAGCAGTCTTAACTTTACCCCATTACAGCCTGCAGTGACGCAGATCACTCTCGCTCTCTCTCTCAATGTTGTAATTTGACTTCCTCTGGAAGACTAAGTGATTGGTACTTTGTCTTGTTTTGTCACCTGATGCTCAGGATCTTTCTTAAGCAGTCATTGATGAAGACTTGTAGAGCTCTTTATTAACAAGGCACTTTATTTGTCTACCAACCCCATGATTTTGAGACTTCTTCAGTTTGAAGACAAAGTGTTTTTCACCTCTAGCAGAATTATGAAAAATGAGAAAATTAAATGGGAGGTAGCTGAAGAACAGATAAAACCTTGATATTACCCTGAGAAATTGCTTATCACAGATATTTTCATGTGATTACTTGAGAGCATAATCACCCCAAGACTTATAATTTGTACAGGCAGTCATCTTAGTCACTTTAGTTTCTCAGTGATCTGGAACTCTGTAGGTAAAACGTCAATGTTATAGGTAAAACATCAAGGTTGTAGGTAAAACATCAAGGTTGTAGGTCAAACATCAAGGTTGTAGGTCAAACATGAAGGTTGTAGGGTCTTCAGCAATGAAAACAGGTGTTTGTATTAATTCAGTGCCACATGTTATTTTAGAAAGCAAATACTGTTTTTCTAGGTTCATCATGGCGTACCCCAGGAAGAAGATTAGATAGCAATTTGAGTACCAGTACACCTGTGAGTCGTACAGCAAGATCACAGGATAACGCTGTACATGAAGTTACACAGAGAACTGAGCTAGAGGAGCACAATATTATGGGTAAAATATGTGTGCAAATTCAAAGATACATCACAGGTCTATCAAAATAGCCATAGAACATTATGGTCAAGTGTAATGCTAAAAACACAACTATTAAATGATCAGTATTTTTATCATTTTCACTATATAAACAGTATACTTATGAGCTTCCACTGGGCGCCGTCATTATTGAGCTTTGCTAGACATTATGTACAGCATGCTAGTATGACAGAGAACTAGACTAGTTCCAACTGTATATTGGTCATTTTTCCAGGCGTTCAGTTTATCCAACAATCAGTCTTGGGAAGAACCAATACTACATGTAACATCCTAACACATAAGAAATAACTTAAACCAAGTTGTTCTATTACTAGTATCTGCTTATAGAATTGAAAATAAATCAGATCAGTGGATACGTATATCCTGACTAGGATAAAAAAAATCACCAACAGTATTTTCAATTGAAACTATGATGATGATGATGATGGTGTTGATATCGCTTTACAAATAATGATCAATTTCACAGGTAAGACACCTTTCTTCGTAATATAAGAGCCTTAGTAATTATAGGACTTTGGCATTATAAAGATAAATCTTTCAGATATCCATTTTGCCAAATTATATCAAAATCTTTGGGTTGAGTTTGAAAGAATTTTATCAGTCCATCGGTCAAGTTGGGCAGAATACTGGGAGTGTTGCATTGTTAACTAATATGAGAGTAATTCACAGAGCACTTTTTAATTTGCATTTTACAATTTTCAGAATTGACAAAAAAGGTTTGGCGTGTATTTCGTCTGACACCATTACACAACTTCTGTGATAAGAAATCAGATCTGCAACATTATTCTAGAAATTTATCTTCACACGTGGCAGCTGTGAGTATATTTAGTGTTATCCTTTCTTTTTATTGGTCTCATGTAATACCTTGTACTTAAGTTCCTAAAATTGCTTTTTACGCAGATTTGTACATGTGTTATAGTTAATCTTAAACTTCATTAAGTATTGTCCAATTGTGTGAAGTTTTCATTTACTTGAACATTTACCTTCAGAATGGTTATTTGCTTCAACAATTATGTAGCTTTTTCCCGCTTAGTAATACGCCGTCACCTTCCTTAATGTATTATTTACATACCTAATTATCTCCCTTCTTGCTTGTAGGAGAGTAAAAGGGGTACATTCATAGACACAAGTGAACCAGGTGATGCTGTTGTTGGCCTGTTTTCTGGACTTGATGTTGGAATAGGTAGGTTGATCATGATCTGCACTGATGGCTATTCTGTGAGCTAATTTTCAATGTCCACCTCGGAACTGTCCAAACTGAATAATGGACAAGTCCATTATATTGGTAAAGATCAAAAACAGGTGGTTACTAAAAACAAGCGTTGTACCTTGAAACTGGATTATTTATATAAAGTAGTACAGGCTTCTAAATGGAAAGGGTCCCCTGTTTGCTTTAAACAGGCTCATCTGTAAATTATTGTAGAATAAAGTCAGTTGGGGTGGGGACTTGAACTAATGACGGAATGAAGTCAGTGCAGTGAAGTCAGAAATGGCAAAAACATTCTCAGGCAGAAAAGAAGTTAGAATTTGTGGGTTTTTTTTGTGAAGTTAAACTTGTGTTTTGATAGAAAAACTTATTATGATAAAAAGTTGTTTTTTGCATTGGTCATTTCATTTCGAAATTTGTTATGTCAAAATTGCTGGAATTTTTTAGTACCTGTGTCCTGAATACACATTAGGTCTGCAAAGATTTCTGTTACTCTGTACATACAGTATATGATTTTAAATGTTTCCTTTCAGATGATCACAAGGCTGTTCTCATAGAAATCAAGGGAAAAGCAAGAAACAGTATGTAGAACAGACTGTCAGTTATTACAACATCAAGTGAAAAACGTTTTATCAGTTTAGAGGGTGTCTTTATTTGTGTGTCAACAAATGAAAACTATGTATTTCTCTAACATTCCCTTTCTGAATTCCACAGAATGACAAAATTACTATGTTGTAAAAGTATGTCACTATGCTAGAAATTTTGTTGTGTTCTTTGGCTGAGAAATGAAACTACTTCAGTTGTACTATTCTTCCTGAAGTGTCTTAAATGATGATCTAAGGGGCTAAGGTCCTTCCTCCACCAAGTTAATAGGTCAACATCTGTACTTTGAAGCTAAATTTTTCAAATGTGTAGTCTAAATGTAGTACATTTAGACTACACATTTGAAAAATTTTGCTTTAAAGTACATTATGTACATATATGCAGTTTGAATGTACACATTTGCAGTCTGTGTTATGTGCAGTCTGAATATATACATGTATTTCATACATGTAAGTTTAGTTTGAATTTACAGTCTGAAGTGTACATATCATTATTCTACAGTCTGAATGATTTAATGTGCATTATGAATATACTGACCTGCAGTCTGAATGTATATGCAATCTGAACTTCATGGGTGCAACATCAAAGCAAGGAGAATTATGTATTACATGTATACTTTGAACACATACTATCAATGTTTGCGAAAAGTTGGGAGGGGCTTTATTGTGCTTAGTACTTTAAGATATAAATAAGTCTAAAATAGAAAAAAGTCTTTGAGTATTTCAAAACTGTTGTTGATTTTATTACAGAGGAAGAAGAGAAAGTTATAAGTCAGGCTGTGTTGTTTAGTACAGATTTAGAATACAACCCTCTAAAACCATCGTTACGTTCTCACTTTACATATTTCTCCAACATGTTGATCCGAGGACCGGAGACATTGTCACAGACTGTACAGAACTGGTTTGAGGTATAGTACAACTAATAGTTGGTGTTGTTTTATCTAGAATATTTGAGTCTTGATGCATGAAAACTTGTGTTGGTGTCTGCGACCAGTCTAGGACCTAATCAGCCTTCATCATAATTCATACTGTTTGTACAGGCTTAACATTGTTGCTCTTGTGTAAAATCCTTATCCCGGACTGTTTGCTAACACGGAACAGACTGTAGAATTAATATAGAGCACTTGCAATCAATAATGGTAGTTTTCCATTCTTGTTGTTGTCTTTACGTTGAATTACAACATGAAAATATCGTCTTTCAAATAAGCTAAAATGTTATCAGTGTATTGGCTTGGGTGTTTAGTTTAGTGTTTGCTGGGGGCTATGTATATTCCGTGTACTTTGAGTTACGTATTGACTGTACAAATATACAGGCAAATCTTAATTCATACTGTTTGTACAGGCCTAACATTGTTGCTCTTGTGTAAATTCATTTTCCTTGTCTTCATCCAGGTCCAGTTTGACTGTAAAGTTGTAACGCAGACCTTTACGTCACATGAACTGTCCTTCATGGCTGCGATGTTCACAGGATTTAATGAAGGTAAGTGCATTATACACTGAATGCATTTCCCTCTGAAGCTTGTTGGTTTTCATTGTATGCTGAATGTCTTGTTTTTCGAAAAAAGACTTTTAACATTGTAAAACTAGTACAGAAAAACACAGTTACCTTTGGTTATTTTGAAAATCGAAAATTTGTTACACATACTGGGAGAATCTGCTGTTGCCAGGAATACCGATGTACCATGGGGTACTTTGTGTCTGTTCTTGATACTCTTGTCTCATTAAAATAGATAAGATGTCTGACAGAAAATACTTCTGTATCTTAGGAAATTTTCCGGTCACCCTTGACATCATGAATTTCTGATCAGAATCAGAATGTACAAACAATTTTGTAGTTGTGAATATTCACACTTGTGATCTTGGCTCGGCTGGGGTACTTTACAGTCAGTAGAGAATAAATAAAGCATATTATTCTATGGTTTCTAGTGGTTTTCGAAATATAATGGTGGATTATATCCTGATAAACCCACTGTTCACTTAGTGAAATTATCAAAATCTTCTACCCAGATTAACATTAAAAAGTATACCAAGTCAGAATCCATACGACCATGATGTTATAATGATGTCATGTGCTATGCTTTTCTGATGATGTTTCCCTTGATTTTCAACATTTTATTGAAACAAACTCAACAAAAGTAGAGTTTTAAACATGAAAGAAACAGAAAAATTGTTTTCATTGTAATATCATGTTGATTTCACTTGTGAACACTGTGCCACTCATGAAAATATCACTTTTGATGAAATTATACTGTGATATTACCAAAAATTATCCTCTATAATTATTATATACTATTGTACTAGATCATATTGTTCATTGCCCTGATAATATTAATTTATTGTTCTGTTACTTCTGTGACACCATAAACATACTTTTGTTGATCTCATGGGTGGGTCAATCTATGAATTTAAAATTCCAACGAAGAAATGGGTCAAACATTAACATCTGTTATAAAAGAATGAAATCCAAGAACTCGGGTAACCACAAAATTGCATTTTATATAAAATCCTAAAAAACTAAATTTTATGCACACAAGTTGACTTGCATTCACAAGCAGTAATTGAAAATTACAATTTGTCGTTTTTTTTTTATTTCTAGTACACAAGCCATGTGAGTTAATGTATGGTGTACCAGAAGAGGTAGAGGGCCTATCTAATATTGACTATTCAAGCAAGGCAGTGGATTGTCTGAGACTATGGAACAGGTAACTTTTACTTGATAAAATTAGAATTTTATTTGCCATTAATTGTATTACCTTACATGCATTTATATTAACTTATGATGGACATACTAGGTTTATTTTGTTGACTTTTCATAGGGCTGAAGGTTATATACAATCTAAACGGGTTTGCTTTATAATCTCCAGTACTCGTAGCTTTTATTGAACTTTTGGTTCATTGTCCAAAAACGTGTGTTTGGTATGTCATATTTTTGCAAATTTTAGGGAAATGTTCTGTTCTAGGACTTTCCCTTTTACTTCCAAATATTCAAAGAATAAGGTAGAGTTTCTATAATGCCAGTAGACTGGCCTTTGTAGTCTAGTGATTAATGTCACTGTAATCACTAAATCTCTCGCTGATTGAAGGTCAGGGGTTCAAGTCTAACTGCCAACTGGACTGAGCAAGTAGGTTAGCAGTTTCTTACGAAAGATAGGAGTCTTAAACTGGTTCTTCCCAGGAACAAGTTAGTTAAACAGCTTACTGTACATACAGGGTGATCATTAATATATGATAGGATAACAAAATTTAATAAAATCTTTATCTTTGAAGATATTCAACTGGGCAATGCGTATTAATTTAGCACATATACATAAATTTTGTCCTATGTGTAAAGTTATATGAAAACACATTTCCTATTTTACAGCAGATGTTAAACATTGACACCCTAGTTCTCCAAAACCAACAATATAAATATGACCCTATTGTTCCGTGAGCACTAAACACCACCAAAACGGTTCCTTTTTCACTACACAATGCCATCTCATCGTGGAATTTAGTCTTTTCAGTACTTCAATATTATGAGATGTGTACAGTTTTTTGTTATTTTCTTCTTACCAAAGTTGGATTTTCTTCAATTCATAGTAAAGTATGATTATTTATGACTAGAATCTAAGTGCAATTTTGGAAATCCAAGGAAAAGTTGACGTTATTGATGACGTCATCAACGTTACCATGACGTCGTTTGACAAAATTTTGAATTTACAAGACAAAATATATTCAATTTTCTTCAAATCAATACCAAAATGAAACCTCTAGTGCAAAATTTGACAAATTTACTGTGATTTCTTATCCTATCATATATTAATGATCATCCTGTATTTGAAGTACAACCATGTCAACCCCTAACAAAAAAAATTGTGAATAGCATTCTTGTGTTACAAAGATAGAATTTCCTAGCAGAATTGAGTTGAGAATATATAAGCTGGATAAACTACCCATGTATGCAATTGTTTAGAAATGAGATATCTAGTAGTTTCAAACTAATACCTGTATGGTGTATGTTTCATGTCTTTGGTGAAAGTGAAATAGTTTCCTCTTTTTTTTGGCAGAATACGAGATTGTGAAAGTGACAGTTTCACATCAGAAGAAGCACAGAGATTTATATCTGGTCTAGAGGGACATTTCTATGAAATATTTAATATCAAACTGAATGTAAGTTAAAGATGCAACATTTTATGACAAAGACGTAAAAGATAAGTGTACTGGTTGACAAAAAAAATGAAAGAATTGGCTGAGTTGATACTTTAGTAGCAACCAGTCTGAAACCCAGATATAATTATGTTTTAGGCATTCAACCTTCAAGTCTGTGTCGAAGACCACCTCCAAATAAAGACCACATTGTGACTGAAGACCTGAAGGGAGACAACAGTCCAGAAATACTAGTCTGTGTCAAAATAGACTTCTTTAGCTTCTTCCAATCAGCAGTCTTTGTAAAAAATAAAACAAAAATAACACATGCTTTACAGTTGTACTGGCGTTGTTTTTTTTTTCTCAGGAAAAACTTATTTTCTTTATAGTACATGTATTGCAAAACATGCTTAATGCTGATGAACCATATTTGAATTTGTATTATGACTTAAAAGTGCTTAAAAGTAAAGTAACAGCATATCTACAGTTTTCTGGTAGAAAGAACAGCGCCTATTTTGCCTGTAACTTGATACACAAGTTTTTGGTATGAAAAACTGAGAAAAAAATCAATAAAACATACAATGTCAAGTACTTTTCAATTTGAATTTTAGACATTATTTTAGTGACACGTGTTCATTTTTTTCAGGCAATGCCATTGTTGACAGTAGGAACTTCTGTTGCATTTGTTGGAAGAGATGGAAAGTTAAAGGTTGGTTTAAATCTAATGTGTTTGGTTTAGAATGAACTTAGGATTGTGTAACACTTTTTGTACCTATGCCAAGAGTCAATTATTTAGGGATTTATTCACTAAAACATGTTTACAGTAAGTTGGTAAATGCACGGACCTATATACACATGGATTGGCAACTCCCGTATCTTCTATACAAGTTCAACCTTTTTATCGCGTATGGCGAGATTTTATGCGAGATTTTAGCATCGATGGACAATATCCGAGGTTTGCCGAAATCGGAAACTCCCAGCGTCCACCTGTCCTCCATCTTGAAAAATAATCAAATTCAATCGTGTCTTCTTAAATATTTATGGCTCAATAGTTTTGTTTTTTTCTTTAAGTAACATCAGTCTCATTCCAACCTGTATCTGTTTTTCGTAATGCGTACAGTAACTTTTATCGATTTTGTATGTTGAAAACTTTGTCAGCATGATGTAGAATGAAGCTTCTCGCCGTCCTCCATCTTGGAACTTATCGGGGGAAAACGTAAACAATAAATTAAATTGAATCGTGTCTACTTCAATATGTATGGCTCAATAGTTTGTATTTTTCTTTGTTTATGCAACTTTTGTCTTATTCCAAGCTAATCTTTTTTCGTAAGGCGTAACTGTTATCGATTTTGTTTGTTGAAAATTTTGTAAAGTATGGCGGCACCTGCCGAATATCACAAATCGAAAAACACCGAGCGCGCGCAAAGCATGATGGGTAACATTTACTACGATATCGCATTATCGATTTTCGGAAGTTGCCAATCCATGTGTATATAGGTCCGTGGTAAATGGGATTTCAGTGAAACATTGGCAAATTGTGGAGTATCATTGGAAGGTGTGTCTTGTACAACATTCCGGTCCTCTTTCAGGTTGAAGTAATAGTTTATATAGATTTTGATAAAATTACAATACACTACATGTATGTGTCGTCCATTATTCTTTCTTTCATATCAGATTGCCATCAAACTTTACAAAAAATATAAGTGATGCGGTACTTCAACTTAACTTCACAGGCATGTACAACACCTTGTGAAGGTGCTATGTACTAAAAACTCTGGTCTCTGTCTCAAAGACAAAAGATACACTTCACTTAAAATGATATTTCTGTTTTGATATTTTTCAGCTGTATTCAAAGTCTACTGAGAACGTGCTGAAAGTTTGCCGCCATCTTACAGACCTGGCTTTGGATCAGCTCAAAACTTTCTGAAAACTTCGGGGAAACACTGCAATATGGGACTACTCATATGAACATCGATTCTAAAATTTGGGAAAGTGTAGTGTGATAGGGGACGTTACAAAAGTTCAGTGAAGATTTGCTGTACATCAATTAAAGATAAAGTATATGCACTGACAGTATATGAAGATTCTGTTGAACTGATGTTGGGTGGTTCAGTGAGGACTTCATATAAATCTATTACAAATTGAATGAACAGAAGTGTTGTTGCAAGACTTACTCTGACTCCAGGTCTTGTTTGAGATGAAATATGACACATAATTTGAGCCTCAAATTGTTTTTAAATTCTAAATTATGTACACTTATGGACAAATAGGATGTTGGTGTTATGTGCAACTAAATGAAAGGACACATTTGAGGACTGTCTTGTAACACATTATGGCACATTAAAATTGCCATGTTACACAGACCTTATAAAGTGTAATTGGATTTTAGTGAGATACAGTTGAAGTGTTATGTGACAACCTATGATTCATTTTTTTTTTTGCTGTGTACAATATTTATTTATATGAAGTTTACTGCGACATTGAAATACACATCAAGTGTTCTGTGACACTCCCAATAGTGAGCTGTGACACTAGAGTATATAAGGAGTTATGATCAGATTCTGGTGTCCCATTACCGTTTGTTGTGAACTTGTGACGCACATATGAACATTTAAAATTCTGCAACAGTCTTAATACATATGAAAGTAGTGAGGTGGCACTGTAAAATATGCAGGCTTTGAAGTGCATACTAACTTTTAATTGAAGAGGGTATGTGACACTTTCATTAATTTGGAGTGTGTAATGTGACACCAATACATTTAAAGTTTAGTAGGACACACTCCGACAACTTGTACATATAAATTTTATTGTAATGTGGCACAATGAAATACATTTTGTAGAATGTAATGAAAGAATCATCATATTTTCAACCAGTTGACTCAAGTGCAGAAAATGGTGTTTTTGGGCAAGGACTGATTTTAAATCCTTTCTTTTTATGGACATATTTGATGTTTTTTTAGATTTTTCAGGTTAAACATAATATTATTTGAACATATAAAAGTGCAATTCTGTAAATTTAGTCTTGTAAATGTTGCTTATTAAATATGGAAGATATTTCAGGCAAGCAGTGTCATTCATGATAACATAAGACGGCCATGCTTACTTTAGATCCCTCATACTTGTATCAGTGTTCTTGCATACCAGATCTGGATTTCTTGCATACCCCCCGGGGAAAGTATTGGCGGATCCCAGCACGAGGAGGGAAGAGATCAGCCTATACTTTCCCTAGGGAAAGTACACCTCGGGCTTACTTGACAGCACCCGAACTACTTTCGTGTATTCAACTCGTACCTGGAACACTTTATTTCCGAGATACGTTTCACGGCGGTTTACATGTGACAGAATGTTTTTCGTAAATGTAAACTAAGGTCTCATAAGAAAGCACACACTTCAATATTTTTCAAGTTAATGTAACAGGAATTAATTTTTTTAGGAATGGTTCGAATTTTCAGGGTACGCAATAACGGTTCAAATTACGAAAATTGTTGGTAACGAATATCCATGAAGTTTTGAAGCGAGAGTTGATTGCGAAAAGAAATGGTGCTTTTTATGGTGTCACAAGCAAGAGCATCAAATTTTAGAAATGTATAGCAACAGAATATATTCACATTTCAAAGAACATACCTGTAATCATACTTTTTTCAACACAAAAAATGGCGGTAAATGACGTCACAGTTTCCCTTGATAAATGACGTCACTGTGTAAACAAAACAAGTTAATTGAGTCAATATTGATGGTATAGTCGCATTAATCAAGTAAACTGGACGTGAGTAAGGAGAATTTCTGTTTAGGATTTAATTGATTTTTTTTTATTCACAACGTAAATAAAGTATAGTTTTGGGTGCGATCAAGCACTATGTTTTTAGCTCTAGATACATAAACAGTGGTAAATTCACGTTTGAACCTACCAAATTTCCTACGCAAAGGGGTTCCATGCGGGGAATTATATTTAATCAACATGAAGTTTTGATTTACCGCTCAACATAGTAGGGCCTGTTTAAAGCGGTTTCCTCGTAGAATCTGCAATAACATCAAATAAAGTATGCAAGAAAAAGGATCTTACATGGTCTACTGTGGAGGACTGGGTTGTTCCGACCCTCGGGAAAGCGGGGGAAGTCGGAACCTCGCCCGCTCGGTTCCTCCTATCCCCCCGCTTTCCCTCTGGTCGGAACAACCCAGTCCTCCACAGCAGGCCATGTAAGATCCTCATAATCTGCAGTTTTTACCAGTGCTGGAAATTCTCATCTTACACCTCCCTGTGTAAGACGACTCGTGAATTACTTGTGACTTAGCTTATATTGTGACGTCACTTTCCCAAACACAGAATCTGAATATTGTTTGTTGTTTTACAATTTTGCATTATTTCAGTAAGTTTGCATTTAGAAGTCTATTTTAAAGTGCAAGATGGTATGCAAGAAATAGTTTCTATCACAAGACATTTGGTTCTGATGGAAACATCTGTCACCTCGGGGCAAATGTTTTGCTGGACCAACAGTTGTCCATGGTGACACAAGTTTTGATCTGAACATTGTGCTGTGGAAGAAACTAGTATTGTAATTAGGTCAATACCAGTTACGATGTTTACTCATGCAGGTAATTATGAACTAGTACTCTTTACAATATGTGCTTGCAGCTTGAAGTTGCAGGTTACATGGCAATTCCTGCTTTTTGAAAAATATCTATCCACCGATAGCTTCAAAACTGTAACCGACTGTAGGTTATCAAGGCTTTAATTATATGTATAGGCCGAGAGGACACAACTTAATAGGGATGCACAGTCTTGCTATGGATGCAAGAATGACTTACCTTTTTTATCCTGGTGAGATAAACATTTAAGTTTGGTAAAATTCCTTCAAATGCTTAAGCAGAGATAGTCTTGCGACCTTGAACTCTTTTATTTTGTTATTCATAGATTTTCAATTAGTTTTACTGGAGTTTGTCTCCTCTGAATCCGCAGGCTAAA
Source organism: Saxidomus purpurata (assembly GCA_022818135.1). Classification (NCBI taxonomy): domain Eukaryota; kingdom Metazoa; phylum Mollusca; class Bivalvia; order Venerida; family Veneridae; genus Saxidomus; species Saxidomus purpurata. Next base: position 306,319 of record JAFMSR010000045.1, read on the forward strand.
CGGATATTCCATAGAATTCTTCGACTTGGTCATGACCAGGGCTTCGATAATCTTCGGTTTTTCCGTTCTGGACCGAATTTTGACTTCAAAAACCGATTCACAAGTTTGAAAAGCCATCCTATATCGGTCCGAGAATTTTTACATTTTCAGTCCATAAATGTGTTGAAAATCACAATACACAGCTCCTGTCAACATCTGTAAGTCTGTTATTTGCCCCCAGGAAGAGCAATAAACGTGTCAGATAATCCGACTCGTGACCCAATTAATGATCTTCAAATAATGTCAGACTTTTTGCTGATTCAGACTGAATAATTTAAGCAGGAGCAGCATTTCATACTTGCCAGCAGTCACTGCTTTTGTAACAGCAAAAAATATTGGCAGAAAGAAAAACCAGTGTCAAGTTTATAATGTCATGGAGGTTAGAGACAAAAACCAGTTGTGTAGACAATTCATTGACCAATTTGATAAGCAAGGTTTGTTGTTTTATTGTTACTAAACTTGCAGGTTGGCAGTGCATCTAGTCTTACAAGGTTCTGTTAACCCAGCTGGTGGGTGTGTGGAAATCTTAGTCTTTTGTACCGTCACAAGTATCTCCAAACCCTGTATACCCCAGTACTGGATTGATTTGCGAGCATTGTCTTCATTTATAAATGATAAAACTCACATTCAAAGCTATTTTCTCTGGATTTCATACAATTTGGCTAAAGATCATATTAGGTGAAAACATACAGGTATATGGAGTTTGGGAAAACTTTCCTATACACTTCAAATAATTGATGCGTACAAGTATTTTCAAAAGCAAGCAACGTTATCTACAGGAAGGGGTAGGGGCCTGGCATAATTGAATTTCCAGGAAGTAAATCAAACAAGAGGGCCATGATGGCCTATATTGCTCACCTGAATACCAGTCCACTTGCCTAATGGGTGTGGTCAATTTTGACCCAAGAGGCATGATTTGAACAAAGTAGGTGGAACACCACAAGACAATGTTACATACCAAATAGGTTTTCCTATATACATCTTTGTAAAACAAGTGACCTCCTTGGCAGGGCCAAGATTGACCACAGGGGTCATGATTTGAACAAACTTTAAAGCCGTCTACTAGGCAATGCTACATGCCAAATATCTAATCTCTAGAGAAGATTTTTAAAGTTTTTCCTATATAAGCCTATTTAAAACAAAGTGACCCCCGGGCGGGGTCAATTTTGACCCAGAGGCATAATTTGAATAATCCTGGTAGAGGTCCACTAGACAATGAAAAGTTCTAAATATCTAAGCTCTCGGCCTTGCAGTTTTAGAGAAGAACATTTTTAAAGTTTTTCCCATATAAGCCTATAGATGTAAAACTAAGTGATCCCCCGGGCAAGGTCAATTTTGATCCCAGGGGCATAATTTGAACAATCTTGGTAGAGGTCCACTAGACAATGCTAAATGACAAATATCTAAGCTCTAAGGTCTTGTGGTTCTTGAGAAGAAGATTTTTAAAGTTTTTCCTATATTAGCCAATGTAAAACTAAGTGACCACCTGTGTGGGGTCAATTTTGATCCAAGAGGCATAACTTGAACAATCTTGGTAGAGGTTTACTAGCCAATGCTACATGCCAAATATCTAAGCTCTAGGCCTTTTGGTTTTGTATTTTTCCTATTTGTTGCCATAGCAACCAAAGTTCTGCATGGAATGGAATTCTTTGAACAACATTGATAGAGCTTCATGCAAGGAACATACCTGCAAAGTTTCATCAACATTGGCCCACTATTAGCCCAGTGGTTTCAGAGGAGATGTCGTTTGAAGTAAATGAACAGGCGGACAGACAAACGTACGGACAGACGCCGGACAGAATGCGATCCTAATAGCTCACTCTGGCACTTTGTGCAAGGTGAGCTAAAAAGTAATACAAATGCATACATTCATTTTTTAGTTTTAATTCATCTCTAATCTGTAAATAACTAAATGATATATATATATTACATACATGTAAATTATCTGAAATGTATAAAAAGTCAAATAAAGAAATATGTTGAATTCCGTCAACATCTTGACCTGAAAGACATACAAGTTTCAACATTGACCCTGTTGATGCCGATAGCTAAATTGTACTTCATGTACATGTACGCATCATTTAGAGTAAAACACAGTGCGTCTTTTGCTATGTAAAAGCATCCAAAATCAGATCTGATAACCTTTTTTATCCAGACAACCCAGTTTCCTCTTATCAAGACAAACATTTTGACAGTTTGTTTAATAATGATTTTAGTTTGGCTATTTGAAAACTTCAATAGGACTGTCACGTTTACACTTGTTAAAAATGTCATTTGAATCACTCTATGTGAACATTAAAAAATCTCTGGGGTCCGTGTGAACCCTGCAAAACAAGTTTATTTTATGTTAAAATGCAAGACTAGTATTCTTGATCTAGTGAAGATGTGTATCGATGCCATTTCATTCTAGGCAGTGTTCTGCAGTTTCTTTAACTGTAAAGCCTGGAAGTGACTGAACTAGATTCTCAACAGAAATGCAAACTTGAAACTATTTAATGCTATCCTCTTATAATAAGTACCTTTCCAAACCTTGCAGAAGGTATTCAGTGCAAGTTAATAGCATGTACACAGATCCTCATCTATTATAATCATCATTTGTGTACACATTTACAAAATTCTGTAACCGTGACTGCCCTATCAAAGGGAAGTGCCATCTATTCTACTTACCCTCAAGACCTTACTTTCTATAGTTTTGCATGCAAGGTCCTATCTCCAAAAGTAACTTGTATATTGCTTTGAAAATTTGCACAAGTCTTGCCAATAAACAAGATCTGCCCTTTAATTCTCATGAATTTTGCATTTGACAAAGTTATGATCTTTTTTATGATCTTTTTTTGAACATGAAAATCCTCAAGCATCACTGCAGAAAGGGATTAGAATTCCTCCTAAGTTTTTTAACATGAACACTTGACAGGCTTAGAGATGCAAATCTTCTAGCTCAGGCTTGTGTTTTGTACTTTTATACTTCCCCTTTTTTACTGAGAGAATTTTGCATGCAGATTGCCAAAAAACTGAACTGGAACTCAATAACACCACCATTTCAATAAGGTGAATAAGGTGTCAAATGGGTATAAACAATATTTCTGAATGGTACTCTGAGGCAGGATCTGCTTCGATAGATTTTACTTACAGAGTGCTTCAAATAGTCTAAGCATGCCATCTTAAGGCTTGCTATTGTTTATCAAACTGTTCACTAGTCGGCAAAGAATTTGATGGACTGATATTTGACATCAGTACTTACTAGGGCTGTCAGGTTTAGACATGTTAACGGAGCCATTTAGGTTAAAATCATAAAAGTTCCATGCAAGCAATCTAAACGTTGAATGTTAATACTTATTGTTTGTATTTCATGGTTTTAAGATAAAAGTGTACTAAGACTGATCCAAGTTCACACGAGTCATTTTAGGAATCTAGCTTGTGTCCAGCAGTCTTCTGTAACTGCAGATTTTGTAGGTTATTGAACTACTGTAACACAAGTTGAAAAATGTTGTGTCATTTCTTTTATCTTTCTTGCAGTAGTTTTCCAAAGTTAAAACTTTTGCCTTAGATATTTAAAGTGAGTAATAGCGTGTAAACGGATCAGTTTCATTCACGAATGATTGTGTACACATTTACAAAATTCTATAAATGTGACAGTCCTAGTACTTACCTTCCATTTAAACTGCAAGCCTGTGTCTGCAATTCTGAAACAAGACCAAGGTTATCGCAATAGATTTTCTCGTCTTTAACGCTACACTAACAAGTACTGAAAATGCCGTAAAAACGAAAACTGGAACAGTTTCACCTTTCAGTTTCATATTTTTGCTTTCTGTTTTATCTTGTGTTGTATAATCACTTGTATATTTCTAATTCTAGAATAAATTGCTAAGCCACCATACTGTACAGAAGTGCGAAATGAGAATCAAAACTGTCGATTATTACCATACATACAGTAGGCATTCTGGAAGTTGTGAGAGTGCAATCATACCACTCTCTGGCTTTTGTTTGCTCATCTACTGTTCCTTTCATACAGTCGAACTTCACTCACATGACAAGAGCTACATCCACCATTGCCTCAAACCAAGCTCGTGAACTTTACAACCATATCCATACAAATCATCCAAGATTCTTTCGATTGTTTCGGAGTACATTGCTCTCGTCTACGCTTGTTCCACATACACATCAGATCTCCGTTCTCGGGACCTCGTATATTACCCCTTCCATTCATTCTTTGACGGCATTATTACAACTTTCTACTTGCTTCCTCTCTGCGATACACACAAAGAACGCTCCTGTTTTATCTAGTATCACATTTAGATAGTGCACCAACATGTGGCCGTCTCTTTCAGTTAAATCACTGTCAACACTACATGGCTTTCTCACTCCAGTTCTAGAATCAACTAATATTCGGACGACTAATTCAAGACGATGCTTTCATTAAGTGTTTTCTGATTACATTTTTTACTGTTACAAAAAGCAGTATGACCCGTTTTAAATCTACACATACCTAATGACACCAACAGACCAAACTGGCAAAATTATTTAGATAGGTTAACTGGTTTTTTTATTCACCGCATAAATTTTCCTTTCCTACACTTACCAGACAGACCCTGCACTTGCATACCATACGATGCTTTTACCAGTTCTTTCAAGGAAATGTTCATTCAGAAGGAATTCACACAATCTTTCATACTTCGATTTATTTCACCCACTGTTATGACAATTAAAACAACAAATACAAAACAATTTCATTAATGTATGAAAGCAATGGAAAAGAATTTGTATGATAAAAACATGATTTTTTAAATAACCCTATCGTGATAATTGGAACTCCTTTCAGTTAAAAATACGCATTCTGGCATGATGCACGTGTTGTTAATAATGAGAAATCAAGAGATTTTATCACTTTGTAAACTTTGCTGTAGAAAGGTATACAGTATGCAACTTGACATCCCCACCCACCCCATCCCCAATTAAAAATTCTTTTTCATACATTCGTATTTTACTCATTTTCATGGTCACTTTGGTTCAATACAGTATCAGAACTTTTTATAAATCTTTTAGCAAAAACATGTCTAACACGTTTAAAAATCCCACTAAGATTTGTTCAAAACCCATCAATTCATTTACCACCAGGCAATCAAAATATCATTCCCCCTCCACAAATGTCCAGTATAAATAGGGTTATTTCAACGTAAGAAAATGTTCATGTACAGAAATCTCTTTTCCATCTCAAACAGTATCAACACAACATTCAAAAACTTTCTGTTAAACAGCAAACTGTAACCATCTCTATAGAAAAAAACATAAAACAAAACCATACATGTTCTTTCTATCGTTACCAAACAGCACCATCCAAAGTCTACTGAAACATCTCAACTTTGATACATGTGGTCTACATAAAATGTAGTCTACTTTCTGTCTAAGGTGATATATAGTCTTTCTTACATTTTCCCCGTTACTATCTTTCATTTGACTGTCTTACCACACAACCACTTACTTCTACAGTTCGTAAGCTGGACCTCAAGTTCATAGTCTACATAACTGGGTTCTTATATATAAGTATAGATCATACGAATGTTCACACACGTGTCAATTTCTCTCAACTTTTCAATTATTCACATCCAGTAGGCAATGTCAGACTGTCTGTTTTATTTCTTCTCATGCAGATTTTACACTTGCTCAGAGTTTGAATTTTTTCAATATAGACCATTTTTCTCCAGTTTATCTACATACTGTACAGCCAATTACCACCTATTCACTCCCTTTAACCTTCTCTCAGCCCCCTTTCTACAGCCCCTTCTACCTTTCCATCTCTTTTAACACAATCTCAGTCTTTCTGTTTATTCAAACACATTCCAAATTAAATTTGCTGCAAAATCAAGTACACACTATTCTCTTCCTAACAAAATAAAGTACCTGTGTACTTGAAAACAACTTGTGGAAAATCAGTTCTTATGCCAGATAAGGTTTGTATAAACTTTACAAAAAGGGTTTGCATTGAGAATAGAAACAAGAGGCCCAGGAGGTGACAGTATCGCTCTACTGGAGTGACTGCACTGTTCTGGAATAAGTTCTGTGCAAATCTATTGGAAAATGTGACCTGTTATTAAGGTTTAAGAATTTACTGGCTGTAGCAAAATTGGTTTTCCCATAGTGTGGCTTAATTTTAATCATCTACAGGTTACAGAAAACCATCTTAGCAACTTTTGAATCCATTAGAAAATGTGACCTCTTGATTGCTACCAAGGTTTTACAACAGTCCACTGTACACAGCACAAATGGGTTTTCACACAGCATGGCTCATTTACTATACAGATCATCTGCAGGTTGCAGGCAACCTTCTAGGCAAGTTTTGGGAAAGTGAAATGAAAATTGTGACCTGTAGTGTTATTAAGGAATTGTTAACAGATGTATGACTGACAAACCACCATCGCATATGCCCTGCTGGACTTCGTTCAATAGAACTAAAATTGCTTGTACAAACATTGATTAGAAAACGGAGTTAACGTCAGTGTTAATTTGTTACTTTCCTTACTTTGTTTAGCAAAGAATACACATGTACATGAACCTAGAAGTTTCCTGATTTAGTTCTGTTTATGTTCATGACCTTTGTACTTTCTAATGTTCATGACCTTTGTATTTTCTAAACTGGATTGTTTTAACCTTTCTATACAGGAAAATTCTGTTAATTAATGTAAAAGCAAGATGGCAGTTTTAAGTTGTAGTGTGTATGCCCATCCCAACATATATATTTAGATATTTTTTTAGTTCCATGACCCTCTAGTCCCCTGACCCCACTGTGATGAAGAACTGCTTGAATAACCCCCACCCCCACCTGACCTGTTCCCCCATGATGAGTAACTTGACTGACTCGGCTGTGAGTTTTCTCCACTACCCCAAGAAGCCCCGGATGAGTACCCACTGCTACTTCTACTGTCACGAGTACCTCCAAACCCTGGCCCTAACTGGTAATTCTCAGATGCATTTGGATTTTGCGCTCCTTGAAAAACTGCTTGTGCTGCTGCCAGCATTGCAGAACTTAGCATATTCATACCAATATTGTTCATATTTGGTTCTACTGCCATATTTTCTTGTTGCCGTGGGTTTGGCTGACTCCAACTGCCTGAGTCTTCTCTCATTCTCTGTTTACCCCCTCTACCCCCCATGGGCCTATCCCCATGAAAGTTCCCACTATCCTTCCCCTTTGGCTCGGCACTGCTAATGTGCACACTTGCCCCCTTAATTATATGATCTTCCCCACACATTCTCTGAGCAATTGCTGGGTCTGCAAATGTGACGAACGCAAATGCCCTGAATGGTTTTGGGATAAATACATCAATGATCTCCCCATACTCCTCAAAGTATTCCTTGAGATCTTCAACTGTGATATCCTCAGTACACCGAGCAACAAATATCTTCCGGTTTGAAGGTGCATTACTGTTCTCATTCTGTAAAAATAAATTATGTGGTAGAACAACATTTACCTTGTAGACCTGTTCTTTGAAGATACATTATGTGTATGTTGTTTTTATATTATTTATTATGTACTACTTTATTTAGAGGCTCAGGGGCAACGTGGAATTATTTGTGTCTTGCCTAAGGACACTACCATTACTTGGGAACCCGGGATGCTCTTATCGTGACGCAAAAGCGCTTCCACTGCACCAAGGTGGCTCTATCATTATTTATTGTAATATAACAAATATTAACATCATATGTATACAAATATTTCCATAATATCTTTTGCATTCCAAGCTTTGGTCACAGAGCAGTACTGGTATTCAATTGATCAGTGTGTCAGCTATATACTATTTACAGGCTCACAAGGTCAGTAGACTTAGCTCTGCACTGGTAAAGTTACAGATATAAAACTTACATGTGAATTTGGTAGATTAACCTCACACCATCTGCCGTCAATCCTGTGTCTCGCTGCCAGGCAACGTAACTGAGCCTCATAGTCCTTGAAACGTATAAACCCAAAACCCTTTGACTGACCAGTCCTGGGATCTCGTTTGACCTAAAAAACATAAAAAATTGGTTGAAATCCTCCAAATAAAAACTCAACTTGGTCAAAATGAAAAACAGCAGAATCAGTAGCGTTTGCAATCAGCAGGCAAGCATAGGCTCTAACAATAAAATACAACTGACTTAAAGTTTGTGACTAAATTAGCACTTCATAAATATTCCTATCACAGAAATGTGTTGGATACTGCTGATGTGTTTTTAACGAATTCTTTGTTATCTACATGTAGACTGAGGACAGCAAAAAAAGATTAAAAGACAGACTTGCGATAAATGTCATTTAATCCCAATCAGCTGAACCCGGCTATTTTCAGCCAATTTTTAACCTATGATATTTTGGCCGCCTACATAATAGTATCATCAGCCCGTGATTTAAGGAGGAATAATTAAAGGCCAAAGGTTTCACAATGGTTTTGGTAATAATAACAATCTCAGTTAATTTCACGCAACGCATATAGTCACACAATATGAACTCAAGTAGGATTTACAGCAGAACCACCAGATTGTGGTGAACCAATGTTACCATGTATTTGTACCTGCACAAGAATGAGTTCCCCAAACTGTTTAAAATACTCTTTCATATCATCCTCTGTGCTCTTCCATGGCAATCCCAGAACAATGAGGTCACTGGGTCTCCGAGTTTCAACTTTCTTCATTTTAGTTGACACAGGGTTCTCAATTTCCTCATCACCTTTTCTTTTTGATTCAACTACAAAGGAAAGAAAGACATTTATTAAAGAAAAAGCCAACTCCTTTCCCATATACTGGTACTCACAAATTTATACACATTTAAAGGGTGAAAAATAAATAGAATTTTACTTTTTAGGATTTCTTGCAAGAAAAATAATTTTTTTATAAAGTTCATGAGCTTTCAATCTATTATCACATAGTCTAATTTATCTGACGTTGAAGCCAGTGAGATAGTTTTTAGATGGGGTCTTTCTTCTTCAGCTCTGAGGTGTGACACTATAAAATTTATGTCAGATCCAAAAAACTTGTCAAACAGATGTATTAGGCTATCAATGGCAGATAATTGATTTACTGTGCGTAGTTTGATCGATACATGGGCTGGTTGAACACAGCAAACTTCCGTTTGGTTTGTTGTGCATTAAAATAAAGCTGTGAGGTTTGATAACTATAAAAAATTTCACATCCAAAAAACGGAAGTTTATAAAGACATATGTATGTTGCTTTAATCAGGGTCCGTATTTGGACCCCGATTTAATATACCTATGCATGATAATGTGTTGTAAACTTAAATATTTTACCACTATTCATGAATAAACTGATCTGTTATATATACGACAATTTCACAGGCGCCATTTTGGTTATACTTAATATGTTGCTAGTATCGGAACTATCATTGTCATGCTGTATACTCTTGCACATAGTTACGTGTTCAGTTTACAAACAACTTTAATAAAACAATATTAAGATCAAGAAAAGAAGAATATTAGAATTCTGAGAGCACGAAAAATGGAAGAAAAAACACGAAATTAAGATTTATTTTTAGATTTAACAGCTGTTTGGTCATAATTAAAAAAAATTCTTTTTTTGACACGATTTGAGTGCCTTCAGTAGTCAGACAATTAAATATAAAAACATATGTCAACAACATATCTTACTTCTATCATGCTTTGCAAAAAATGTGATATAATTGTCCAACTACAATGGAACGCTCAAGTTCAGACAAAGATAACAACGATGTTTCCGCCAATGTATTATGTATTACCAAAATGGCGGCTATGAAGTCGTTGCAATTGCCGACAGGTCCGTTTGTTCACTATTACTGGTGAAATATTTAAGTTTACAATACATTACCATGCATATTTAAAGCGACTGCACTCCAGATGGACAAGTTACGCTAAAAAAAGAAAATTTTCAATTTCAAGAAAACAATTGTCATTACTGTATCAGGGGCATTGTATTATGATAACGTGACAAGTTTTCTAACAAAAGAAACAATTAAAATGTGTTGTTTTGCTTACTTTTATTGTAGAATATATCACCCCGTGACTAACGGGGTGGGCTCTTTGGTATATCAATATTTTTAACTCGCATCAAATCAGCTGACACCGTAGTGTAGTAGGTTAAGCCGCTGTACATTTTTTGTAAGCGCAAAGATCCGAGTTCAAAACCTGGCTCGGGTAAATAATTTTTTTCTACCTTTATTTTTAGCTCTTACACAAAGAAAATAATCTTGATGCTGACAAATTGAATATATATTGATTTTACCAAAAAATTAAAATTTACTAAGAATTTGGAGTGCAGTCGCTTTAAAGCAACAGACATATATGTCTTTATAAACTTCCGTAACTCTAGCCAATCCTCATAGAGTTTTGCTAGAGATACGGAAGTTCCGTAACTCTAGACTCGGAGGCTAGAGTTCATATATTGGGCCCTATCTACTCGGTATCTACTAGAGTTACGGTACCGTAACTCCAGCCACTGCCATTACGATAAAGATTGGTGTAGTGATTGGGCCCTTTGGCAGTCTGTTACCGCAAGAATTTAGGGGTCTGTGCGGTGACGTCATCCAGTGTCGCAGAGGATTGTGGGGTCGCTCTCTTGGAATCGGGCAGCCATCTTGCAGGGCACTCCAGCAACCCAGATATACGTATAATCGAATAACCAGAGCAAATGGCATAGGTATCAGGTAAAGTCCCTTGTATTGGAATCCCCTTGAATTGCATTAGGTTTCAGAGTGGAAACAACACTGGTGGCAGCGCCTAATTGAGCCCACTTGCGACGCTCATCCATCAAATCGCTACCAGAGCGTTGGGAAGTAGGTCAAGAGGGATCTCCGGACATACCAGTGCGAGGCTTCAGTAGCCTCCTGGTATCGACAGGGAAGGAGGAGAGAAGGTTAGAAGAGTAGAGTTTTTTGCCGACCTCGCCGGTATTAGGCTGACGGAGGCAAGTAAACCCTACGCGCACCTTGCTCGTCTGGCGCCATTTGCAATTTTCGCATTTCCGTGTAGCCGGTGTGGTGGTAGATTTCTCCACCGGAAGTGATATTTTGTGACAACTTTTTGTTTTTAGACCTCTCTGCTTGGTACTCTGCCCTGGGATCAGGGTACGACTAGAGCGTTACGTGTCTAGACAAAAGTTTATTATATTATTACATGGTATTTATTGTTTATACATTTATCCAGGCATTTTATCATTATGGCTGAAGAGGGAGCTGCTGGTAAGAATCCAGCACCCATAAGGATAAACTATGCTTCTGTAGAAGGGTTGCAGGGAATCCCTGGGATTGGGAGAAGGATGGCAAAGGCCATAGTGTCGGTACGTATGGGGAGTGGTAATATTACCCCCGATGTGCTGACCACCATTTCCAGGAGGGAGTATTCAGCAGAGGAACTGGCTTGCATTGATTTCGCCCCCAATGAAAAGCTGGAGGAAGACAGCGCTGAGAGTTCGGGAGGTGAAGAGCCGGTAGGGCCAGTGTCCGATTGGCAGGGGGCCTTCGCGGCCACTGTCAAGCAGCTGAGTGAGGCTAAGACTAGGTCAGATTTTGATGAGGGTGTTATGAATACCGAACCGGTCACGCCACTCATCGGGTTTAATCAGACGATACCGACTGTTACAGGCGCTAGGCCCAAGACGGTGCCCACGGCTACTGTGAAGCCACCTACCCCAGTACCGGCGGCTTGTGATCCAGCCCCTGCCACATTGCAGGCGGCTGGTGACCCTGCCCCTGCTGGGGTACCATTTACCAGTAGTAGTGCTCATGACCTGTTGTCGGGCACTCAAGGCAACCGGGGTGACAGCACCAGGTTGATGGAGCCCATAGCTATCCTGCCTAAATTCTTGAACTTTGATGGGCAGGTAACTGGAAAGGCTTTAGGTTACAATTTCAGCGGTATGTCCTTGCCTTTGATTTGTCGGAAGCAGATAAGCTGAACTGCTTGTGCTGGAGCCTTAAGGGTAAGGCTTTAGATTTCCTTGCGATGGTAACAGAGGATAACCAGCCGTTGTCATTTGATGGGTTGATAGGGAGGCTCGAGGCTAGGTTTGGGGAAAACGAGGACCCTGCCACAGCCCAGGCCACCTTTCAACAGGCTACTCAATTGCCGGATGAAACGCTGGAGGATTGGGCAGACCGAGTGCTCACTCTGGCGTCTCGTGCATTCAAGAAACTTCCGGTACAGTTTTGCACCGAGCAAGCTGTAAATCGCTTTCTTCAAGGTTTGCAACACAAAGAGGCAGGACACCATGTGTGTATACGGGACCCAGATAGCGTGCAAAGCGCTATCCAGATGGTCCGCAAGTATCAACAGGTGCAGACGGCTATGTATGGGAGAAGCAAAGGGGAAGGGTATGAAAGGTGTCCGGAAGCGGTTGAGGAACCACCACTGGGGATAAGCCAGGTCTCGGCCCAGGGGTCTGTTTCCGATGAAGCAGATTTCTCGGGGGCCTTGAGGCAGCTGGAGTCCAGGCTTGAGGTATGGGTGGAGAGGAAGCTTGCGGCTGCCCTTGCGGGCCTGAAACTGCAAAAGGGGGAGAACCGCCCTTTGGGACAGTCGAGTCCGAGGGGAGAGTATAGCAGAAGCCTCTGCTATCATTGCAACAAGAAGGGGCATGTTAAAAGAGACTGCCTAAAGAGAAGAAGGGATTTGAACTAGAGAGTTCTCCATGGGGGTCTAAGTGGGGGGACCACATAATCAGAGCAGAGGTTAACACTGCAGCTTAGGTCAAAAGGTTATCAGTCCCTTGGTTACCAGCCCCCTAGGCTTAGAGCAGTAACATTGATAGCTGCTGGAAGGGTTATGGTTGTGTCCGGTTTTGTGACAGATCTCTTTAACACAAAACTGGGAACCCACTGGTTTAGCGAGAACTTGTATGTGGTCCCAATTGAGCAATAATTGTTCTTGGGAGTTGACATCTTGATTCTCTGGGGTCAATCTGTTTTGGAAATGGGGCGGGGGTCCCCATCAGTCATGTGTCGCCCTATCCCCACTGATAGGTTCAAGGTCATTCACAAGGGTTCGGAGATGAGAAAGGCCTTTGCAGTAGAGCACTGCACTTAGTTTTATTCCGAGCCAGCCAGTTGTCCAAGGGTAAACTAGCTTGGGCTAATAGATGACAGGAACAGGGGGTGGGGGTACGATGATGCAGATCGGCCATGGCTCGGCTAGGGACTTCTCCCATCTTTCCTCTAGCCGAGCTAGGGATGTCGGGAAGAGGTCACTGGACCCTTTGCTCCAGGGCGATCGGAAATGATTGCAGGGTTGAGCATAGGGTTAGGACAGACCATTCCAGTCTGAGGTGCTTGATGGGCTTTCGCGTGCCACAAGGTTGGTGGGAGATATATAGTTTGAGGAGACTAGGTTGTAATTATCTCAAAGTGTGGTGTAGTACACTGGATGAAATTGGAGAATCCTGTTCCCAGGGTGCACATCAAGGGGGTCACGAACACAATAATGGTGAAACATGCAGGGTCCAGCCTCCAGGTGCCGGATGTGCTGGGCAAGGTGTGTCATTTTGTGTTGGGGCACCAACGCGACCGGAGCGTCAACTTTGTGGGGGGTGGTTCGGGGAAGAAAGATGGTTCATTGCATTTGGGCCTAGTCCTCGCAAGTCTGGATGATGTGGTGCTTCAGCGGGGTCTGCATGGAGGGACCTGGCCAGTTCTTTTATGTAGACCATGGGACTTGCGCCCCTGATGGCACGCGACACATCATCCAGTGGGTATGGGTAGGACCATCGGTAAGCCAGGAAAAGCTAAGGAGACAGGGATGGTTCCGTAGAAACTGGTGCAGCTAAGCGGTGAATAGGTCCTCGGTACCGGATGCTGCACAGTTTCAGGGTTATGTACAGGTAAGGGGAGTAACAGGCAGGTCCCCGATTTGTACTATGGGTTGAAGGCTTCAGATATGTAAGAGAAGTTTACTGGGAAGGTCTGAAAGGGGTTGGTACCAGAGAGCTGGCTGAACTGAGCTGGGCGAAGGCCCCCTGTCGGGCTTGCCCCTGTTCGGCCCCATCTGGGACATTCGAATTGTGATGGGGAGACGATCTGAGAGCGGGCCCGACCTAGTCGTAGGCCCCATCAGAGTCGTGATGATGATGAACGCCTAAGACAGCAAGTCTGCCCTGGGACCGGCGAGGCTTGCACTTCTAGAGCTGCCTGCCCCCGGACCAGAGTGACAGCTAAGTCTAAGGTGTGAGCAGTCAAGGGGCTACCGGGACAGTGGACTTGAAGGCGATGGCAGTGGTCGCTGACCGGTATAGTCAAGGTTGATGTCCGGACTACTGAGAAGAGTCGGGCCGGGCCACATGAGAAGTGGCCAGGATGCAGGTGAGCCGTGAAAGGAGCTGGTGAAGCGATGTTTCGCCAACGCTGAGCAGTTGTACCTCCGGCAAGACGCCCCTGCTGAGCAGTGAGAAGTGACAACGGTGAGCCGTGGAGGGGGCTACTAAAGCACTGGTTCGGCAACGCTGAGCAGTTTTACCTCCGGCAAAAGGCCCCTGAACAGCCGTGAGTTAAGGAACAGCGGCCGAGTATCCATACCTAGAGGGGCCCGTCCGAAGTCGGGATGTGGCCATCTAGGGCAAGAGTGGCTAAGTAACCCTACCTAGAGGGGCCCGTCCGTAGTGAGGACGTGGCCATCTAGGGCTAGAGCGGTGGAGTAATTGTGTCTAGAGAGGCCCGCCTGCAGGCAGGCCGTGGCCCTCTAGGACCAGAGCGACGGAGCATCACATCTATATTGGCCCGTCCACAACTGGGACGTGGCCATCTTGAGCCAGAGACGTGGTGCATCCCTTTGGATATCCTGCCAACTGGAGATACCGGGACAGGGCACACTCTTTTTAGAGTGGGGAGGAGTGTAGTGATTGGGCCCTTTGGCAGTCTGTTACCGCAAGAATTTAGGGGTCTGTGCGGTGACGTCATCCAGTGTCGCAGAGGATTGTGGGGTCGCTCTCTTGGAATCGGGCAGCCATCTTGCAGGGCACTCCAGCAACCCAGATATACGTATAATCGAATAACCAGAGCAAATGGCATAGGTATCAGGTAAAGTCCCTTGTATTGGAATCCCCTTGAATTGCATTAGGTTTCAGAGTGGAAACGGTTGTCAGACTATTCCCCCCCAAGACAGTTCCTCCCAAGACGTTTCCTCCCAAGACTTTTCCCCCCCAAAATGGGGGTGAAATGTCTAGCAATATGAAGACTTTTCCCCCCCAATATATTTCAATATTATTAATAATTAAAAGAAATGTTTAAAATATAAATTTATGAATGAATATTTTTATAAAGATATTCTTTGAAGCAAATGAACACGTAAGTGTTACTTGTATCATAATGATTATTTTGATGTAAACAGTATGATGCACCCATGTGTGATAAGTCATGTAAGACTATTTTTCCTTTTGAAATTGAAAAGTGTGTACGTTAAAACTACATTTGAGTAAAACTTACAAATTATACCGGTATTGGAATGATGATAATAATAGGATGATAAAGTGAGTGGTACTACAAGTGTTATATTATGATCATATTCAAATTTAGACATAAAAAAATAATAATTTCATACCGTCATATTGAAAACTTTGTCTGAAATTAAACATATAAGTCCAAATTCAGCTCATATGATGCACATAAAAGAAAGCAATAAAATTTTGTTTAAATTATAATAATGGCATTTACCATACATCAATCAGTTACACTGAAATTGTCTTTTACACCTCAGCATTATCAGTACAATGTTGCTACAAACATTTGATACTTAACCATGATTAATTGTTTGATGGCCCTTAATTGAGCTTTAACACCTTTTAAGGTGTTGTGCAGTCATCAGTTAATCACCCTTGATTAATAAGGTAACAAATAAGTTTAAGTACTGGTTTGTTGTCCATTGATTAAAATCAAAGGTGCTCATTTTTAAAGTTTGCTTTTGGAATAACATATTAAAATAAAATTCATTTTGATACAAAATCTTTTTAAAACCTGTTTGAATGTAATAATTATAATGTTCATTATCTTATTGTGTCTCATTTTTTATACACTGTAACATTTTTGTCAAATGTGCACATTCATATGCAATAATGAATTTGAAAACTTGCTTGTACATCAAATAGGAATGAAATATGGGTTTAGAAAGGTGGTCGAGTGCTTAATGCTCTTGACTACCAATCCGGACTCCCCTGTTGGAATCCCGACTGGGAATTTCAGAGTTTCCGACCCATCTAGAGATGAGGTGGTTAGAAACCCAGAAGCAGTCTCACATGTATCGGTGTTATACACCGGGCATGTAAAAGAACCAAGGACTCTATTCGTAAAAGAGCTAGTGTCTGCATTTGTCTCTCTGCAACCTGTGTCTGTCAGGAGAATGGCAAGTTCAACCAAGAAGATATCCCAGGGTTAGCTTGGACTTAAAACAATCAAAGGAAAAGTACTCTTTTAAGTCCCAGGCTCACTTTGAATTTACTAATATAATAAAGTAAATGTTATTGATGGGATAAAGCATAGAACCACTCTGAAACAATGTTGACTGTAAATGACATATGCCTTCATTTGTATTCAAGTTGTTACTTTAACTAGATTATCTATCTTTGTTTCAAGTTTAATATATTAAAAATTACCTTAATTTGTTGTGTCTATGTGATTTATGTTTGTCTTTAGTGTTGACATGTTAATATGAAGTAAATTAATAAATATGAAATGTGTAACTTGTAGACACTGTCAAAAGTGTGGATAAAATGAAATTAAGCTTAAAATTTATTAAAATGTGAAGCATATTTTTGAATAGAACAAATACTACTTATTTTCAAAAGTAAGTTGCTGTCTTCATAGTAAATAAGATAATATTTTATAATCCAATTAACACAGGTCTAAGCATGCTAAGTGAAATGACAGGTGTCAATCACTGCCATTCAAAAGGTGTTGATTAAATCACAGTCATAAATAAACAGGTAGGCATTCTAATGTACTGGTACTGAAAATTTAAAACTAAAATTTTGAAATTTATTCACTGTTCATACAGTTAGAAACATTTTCTAACATGTCTAAAGCAATATAACATTCTTTGTTAAACTCTATTGTGTCTTGAGTCAAATAATAAATAATAAATGTTTTTAATTACTAGTATATGAACAGTGTGATGCAGAAACTTTTTTTCAGATCAAATATTTAAGAAAATGTATATCTATCTTCTACAAAAGTTTCCCATTATATTTCATTCTATAGATATAATAGCTTATTGTTCTAGTTTTACAAAAGACGTACGATTCTTATTTCATCTTCTGAACAAATAGCGTATTTATAAAGTCCTGTTATAACTTATATTAAGTTCTCTTAATACTTCAGAACAGAACAGTAAAATCTTACTCAAAAGTAGCAAGTTAGTATCATGAAACCATTTTGTAACATGAAAATTATTTCTCCTCTGATGAATAATTGCTTTAAAAACCACAGTTGGACAATAACAGAAAATAACTGTCGTAATTTAAAAATTAGTGTGACGTTACTGCACTAGGAAATAAGTGTAGAAGTTATTTTCTAAAACACTTAAAAATATTATTGACAGTTTCAAAAACAATTTAAACCTTAAATACATAATATATCACTGTAATTAAGTGAATTGAAAATTGGGGGGAAAAGTCTTGGGAGGAAACGTCTAGGGGGGAAAAGTCTT
>JAFMSR010000046.1:14299-42688 GCA_022818135.1 Saxidomus purpurata
ACATACTATATCATAAACTATTATCAATACTTCATGTCTGTCTCTGGTCTGAATCTGAATCCACATATTAGAAAGATGGTAAAAGGTTACATCCTGTGTCTTTCCCGAGGTTCCAAACGGGTTTTCAATGCGGTAGTAACTAACGTCATCTTTTTAAGCATAATCAAATCCTTTAGTTCAACCCATAAATTTCAGTTAAACAAGGATATTATTAAACGTTATTCTATACTAATGGTACACTATATTTAGCAAATTAATGCATCAAATTGTATGTTCTAACAAAATTATTTTTTGTATGGGTAGCATTACACAGTAATGGTTTCGTTGTTGTCATAACCCCGTATATTATGCAACCGGATCCCGTTAGATAATATCCTCGAGATATTTAATTTCGCCAATTAAACCTGTTCAAGACAAGCTCTTTTTGTCAGTTCGTTTTTACCCGTATCTATTCAATGGTAGGCCTAAAACAACACGGAAGCAGAATTGGAAGCGACTTGGAAGAGTAAATATGTTTTGCTTTCGGTTTCATTTATATATTTAAGGCATTGCAGTTATTTATTTCAATGCTGTTGGTTCATATATAACTATCCATTTTATATAGCTTAAAGGGTAATGCACGTCAAAATATAACTGATCTTGAAATTAAAGAGCTTGTTAAAGTGATATTGTATTATGGCTACTGCATACAGCTATAGGAAAACACTGTACTGTATTTCTGATAATTTGCACTGTGTATGGGGGGCGGAGCTTAACTGTGATCTATCTGTAATAGAACACATGATCTATCTACAATAGAGTTACAAACAGTTACAATTGCGCAACTACGGAAGCCTATTAGGGACATTTTTATGCATTATGTATTATGCATTACCTCTTACGTGTTATGTATTATGTGTTATGTTTCATTATACCACCCGAACACAAAGTGTAAGGGGGATATATTGGATTCAGCTTGTCTGTCCGTCCGTCCGTCCGTCCGTCTGTAGACGAAATGTTGTGGACACTAGATCTCCAATACCCCTGGTCAGAATTTAATGATACTTCACACAAGTGATAAGAACAATGCCTAGTTGTGCATGGTCCATTATTCGGGTCACTAGGTCAAAGGTCAAGGCTACAGGAGCTCGAGATGGTAAAATCTTGTTGACGCTAAATCTCCAAAACCCCTAGTCAGAATTTAATGATACTTCACACAAGTGATAAGAACAATGTTTAGTTGTGCATTGTCACTGTTTCGGGTCTCTAGGTCAAAGGTCAAGGTCACAGGGGCTCGAGATGGTAAAATCTTGTGGACGCTAAATCTCCAAAACCCCTGGTCAGAATTTGATGATACTTCACAGAAGTGAAAAGTGCAATGCTTAGTTGTGCATGGTCGATGTTTCGGGTCACTAGGTTAAAGGTCAAGGTCACAGGGGCTCGAGATAGTAAAATCTTGTGGACGCCGAATCTCCAAAACCCCTGGTCAGAATTTAATGATACTTCATAGAAATGATAAGCACCATGCCTTGTTGTGCATGGTTCATGTTTCGGGTCACTAGATCAAAGGTCACAGGGGCTTGAGATAGTAAAATCTTGTGCGCTTTTAATCTTCAAACCCGCTGGTCAAAATTTAGTTATACTTCACAGAAGCCTTAAGTTGTGCATGTCCAATAATCAAAACATCAAATATTACATAAGTTTTAAATACTGTGTAAGTGGGGTGTTCGGGGGGTATCCATCACCTTCAGTGATAGTTCTTAGATTTTACATATTACACTCGTAGCGGAAAACGACCATATTGGATAACAAAAATGGTGGACGGAACATACATGACATGTGAAATGTGGAGAAGAAATTACAGATAAGTACAGAAGTACATTTTGAGTTATGACTTATATGTTGCTTGTTGTAACTTCGCTCTTCTGACTTATGAGTTACGACTTATGACTTAATACTTGCTAGCACTTGTGTCTTCTGTGTTACGACTTTTAACTTATGACATATTAAGCATGATCTACTTTAAACATCAAGTCATATTTAATAGAATATCTGTAACTAGTAACCCGGAATGTTGGCCCCAAGGTGCTTAGATTGGATTGGTTGTTCATGTTACTAGCAATAGGTATTCTATTAAAGCTTACATTTACCTAGACCTTAGACCTAGTTAACAGGGATCTTACTTGCGTGAAGTTTAAAGCAGGTCTTACTTAATATGCTAAGTCATAAGTCAAAAGTCGTAACGAAGAAGTCGCAAGTGCTAAGTCATAAGTAGTTGCACACAAGTTGTAGCTCAAAATGTACTTCTGTACTTATCACTTATAAATCTGTAATTTCTTCTTCACTTTTCTCATTTTTGTTATCGAATCTGGTCGTTTTCCGCTTCACTTCTACGACTACGAGATAATATGTAACATCTGGACGTAGTTAAAAATACCTAACACATAATACAAAATACGTAAGCGGTTATGCATAATGCATAAAAATTAAGACAAAATGTCCCTAATAGGCTTTCGTACGCAACAGAACAAATGTGCCATAATGCAATATAGATAGGTTACTTTCGAGTTATCACTATTGACTCGAATAATTACGTCATTTCAATAACGTAATTATTCTCGCAAACAGAGCTATATATATTACTTACCGTTCAAAGTGACCATCAGTATTTTAGACAGAACATTAATCAATGATTTATACTTCTAGAATAATGAACATTGCCACAGCTATAACAAAAAAATATGGATCTGTTAAATAGTTTAATTCACACTGAATATAGAGGAAATCTGTAAAAATCTATTTTGACTATCCTACTCTAAAATAAAAAAATCCACCCTTAACACGATCCATTTTAAAAAGGGACTTTACAACAGTTCCAAAAAAACGGCAATTTTAGGCATTTTTCTTTACCAGAAATGCATAATACCGATGGTTTTTTGTCCTAAAAGTACGACACAAAGCAAGTATAACTTTGAAACCTTTAATTAGTAACACAAATTACCCGCAGAATAGCAGGTTGGTATAAAGTTCTTAGAACGTCCTAAGATCATTTATACCAGATTGCAATCTTTAGAACTATCTAAAGGATGCAATAATAATCAAAGGACTGAAAGCGCTGGAGGGTCGATTGTCTCTGAACACATGTGTAAATATCAGGGCAACCCATGCATGAGTAAAGTTATCAACAAACTGTAGACACAAATGTCCACAGAGTTTGACCTTTAACCATATGTGTAAACTTTACTTTTGATAGGAACCCATGTGCTTACCTTTTGCATTCAGTGACTACATGTATGTTCAACTACCCTATAAAGTATCATAGCTGTGAATGGTAACTGAGAAGTGGGTTTTACAAACCTGAACTGAAAATTCAAAGTTTGCACAACTTTTAATGTCATTCAAAAGTTATGGCATTTGCCCATAGGGTTGAGTGTATTGTGTCAATAATACAAAATAAATTCATATCCTAAATCGTTGGCAAAAACTGAACAATGAGCAAGATCAAAGAAGACACAGAGTAAATTAATAACTGAACAAGAAAAACAGTGATACAAAGTATCACAGCGGGCCCACAAACAAAACTGACATGTAAATATTCTAGAAATTGGTGATGATTGATGTTGAGGCATGGCCCGAAAAGAACCCAAGGAAACCAATTCTGGTTGTACAAGCAAAACCTGACACGACTACTGACTGAACTTTACTGTTATCGAATAATATGTATACAGTATGTCTTATTAACATTATCCTTATAAGTTTGACATGAATGAAGTTTTCTATGATTATTTGCTGTAAAACATTTAAAATGGTTTAAAGTCTTAAAATTATAAGTAAAACAGAAGAAAAATGTAAAAAAAAACTGTATTTAATGGGTTTCGAACTCGCGTCCGCCGCAGTAAGTCTTTCAATTTCCAGCATCTCTACCAACTGCTCTATGTCCGCCGAATATAGAGTAATTGGTAGGAAACGAGTTATTATAAATTTGCATGTCCAAGTCTTTCGTTCGCGCATTAATAGTATTTACGATTAATTACACATTTAAAGAACAATAACGAAATAATATTATTCTATTCTGAAATGTTTTTAAATTATTTAGATTTATTACTATATAATTTTGAAAACAGAAATCGCTATAATGCCTAACAACTGTTTATATGGAACTAGTTGTGCGTTCGGCCGTAAGGGCGATATACTCTGTTAACTTTAGGTCGATTTTAACAATCGACCCAATAATAACATAGACTTCAAAATATAAACAAACACTAAAATTGTTCCTTAGAACGTCCTAAGAAAATCGTTTTAAAAGATATTATAAAATCAAATCAAATAAGGCTTATGTATATCTCAATTTGTATCTGTCAATAAGAGAAATAACTTGGTTAAACTTACGTTTTACATGATTGTAAAGCATCCACTGTGTTTTCAGCATCATTATTAACCATAACTCAATATGGCCATTTTGAAGGGTAATATAACTTTAACACAACGTTGAAAGAATTTTTGAAATTGGATAAAAAAATAAAAGAGCTATGAGAAAACTAAGATTTAGTAAATATGCAAATTAGACATACTATTAAATACGCCCCTTTTTCAAAACTTGATTTTTAACCCTATCTACACTTTTTCACGATTGTTTTTCACCTGAAATCGGTGTCATGTAGGGTACCATGTTTAAATATATATGAGAAGCTGCTGTTTCTAACTTAGCAGTAATACCTGCATGAATATTTCATATCACAAATTCAAAATGGCCGCCTCCATAATCCTCCGTTTTTCAAATTTTCAGTCTACAATATCTACAAATTCTTTCAAAAGAGTGTTCCTCCTAACAAACTCTTCAATTTAAAGTCAAATTCTTTTCTGACTTGCCTTTCACTTTAAGCTCAATAGTTCAGTCATCATCGGTAAAATCAGCGTTTTAAAATATGTTTCAGTACCGTAAAACATTCAATAATCTATGTAAAGTTGTTGTTGTTCAATTAATGGTTGGATACCTAATTTTTACAGAGGGTCTCTATATTAATTGGTTGTACCTAAACGAGACATTTTTGATATGTTTTTCCTTCGAATTAGTATATATTTATCAAATTACAAACTGTTGAAAGTGGTGAATGTTCCGATTACTTAATTGAAAAGACTTTGTTGCCCGATTTTGTAAATTTTAAAACATCGTAAAGTCTACTGGAAAATGTTGATGTTGCAGTGATGATCCTTGCATAATTATTAAGCACATTCCATTCCAAGCAGAACTCTGATTGCTATGGCAACAAATAGGAAGACTTTTAAAATATTCTTATCTAAAAACGCAAGACAAAGAGCTTGTGAAATAGTGTAGTAGTCCTCTACCAAAGTAGTTCAAATCATGTAACTGGGATTCAAACTGGCCGGGTCCGGGGGATCACATGTTTAACATTGAAATATTGAGTAAAAGTTTAGAAATCTTCTTGTCAGAAACCACAAGGCCTAAGGTTACCTGTATCAAAAGTTACAGCTATTTTTGGACTACAAAACACTTTGAAGCTACAAGCATAGTAACCGTTCAAAATGGGCGTGATGTAAAGATGGTTGTCACATTTACAATATTTACCTCCCTTGTTCTGAATCGTCAGTACTTTGCTTTAAGTTGATAGATAAAAATGAAATAAACCACTACAACTTAAATGAATGTAATTAATTCATGATGCTGGTATCTGGGCAGATGGCTCAGCAGATTCGAGAAAATATGGTTGTCGCACCAAATTCTCTTGAGTATTTCTTAATTATCATATATTTAGGAATAATATGGATTATTCTTAATAGGAATAATTTTTTTTTATTTTTTCTCGAAATTGTTTAGTCCTTGCTAGGCATCTACATGTAGATACACGAATGTGGTGTCCGTGTTTTGTTGCAAGTTATAAAACCGGTTTTGATTCCCGGCCTGTTCGAGATATCGTATATATAAATGCCAGTACACGTAGCGGGACCCAGTCTACATGTTGGTATATAAACTTGATTTCACGTGCAATATGCTCAGTTCGATTCTACAACCACGAACCTCCTGTACTAAATATTTGCCCTCCCGCCACATCCCCAAAAGATTACTGATCATCCAACATTTAACTTCATGTTGTCGGGAACCATTTGCTATTTGATGACAAGAATAACAATGCTGTACCATGTTCATTTTTTCTGTAACAAGTTCACTGCTTTTGGAAGTTTATGTTTCAGGATTGATGTTTACTAGCCTGGAGATATCACGAAAACACGGAACTGCAGGAACTGGCGTACAATGTCAATATGTGAGAGAGACATGATTTATGGGTCATACAAAGACGATTCAGATAGAATTATAGTTTATTGTTGTGTATATTCACTTTATTATCGGAATAGACATCACTGCAGTTCTTGAACTAGGATCAGGATATACGATAAGACTTTATTTATCTTGTGTCGTGATTTAATCTCCAAGACATACTATCTATTTAAGTAAGGTAGCCTGACAATATTTGTGGTTCATGAAACACTTTTATACAAGTCCTTTAAACACAAGTGACATAGACTTGATATTCATATTGATATGTGATTTGTTTCTTAAATATACTTGTACATGTATCTATTTTGCCACAGCTTGGTATATCATAAATAGCTTGACTTACATTTAAATTAGTCACTCACTTATTTTATATTGAGCTTGCCTGTGAAAATTCTGTCGATCGGAAGGTGATCGGGCGTACACTAATCTTGATAAGTAATGCATTCGGTTACTAGTAATTTGCATTTGAAGCAAAATCGAACTCGGATTCGGGTTCCGTTTCACACGTTGGGCACCCACGCGCTGAGCGGGAATCCACAGTCTGGAGTATGAAATATAGTGACTGGTGGCAATCAGGTGCAGTACATAGCTGTTGATACCAGGAAATAAAGTATTGCGTTGTTGTGTAGGTATTGTCCTATTACTGAGATAATATCTACCTTGCATTGCGTCTGTTATAGCGTGTTATTGAGTGCGTCTGTTACAGTTTGCGTCTGTTATAGTTTGCGTCTGTTCTGGTTTGCGTATGCTATAGTTTGCGTCTGTTTTAGTTTGCGTCTGTTATAGTTTGCGTCTGGCTGGCATCTAGTTGCTGTATCCGTGTTTGCGTACGCAACATGTTGTATAACATAGAATACAACTTGGGTCTGATAGCTACTTAGCGTTGCCACATCGACAATTACTTTCCTCTATATATGTCACAAGTACGTAGCAATTAAACGTCCGGTTCCCTTCCGGTTGACGGAATTTTTCAACATTCTTGATTGACGGGAAACCCCGTCATCTTCGAGTGACCACAACATGCCATTCTTTTAAAATCTTGTACTACAAATTTATTTTATTAATCGGAGTCATGTTTAATGATGGTATAATTATAATGAGACCGTGATATCTGGATCACGAGTCTAGCTGTATTAATTTACATGTATTAAAGATTGAGTATACTGCACGTCTGTCTTTATTCATTTATTTGGAGTAATAAAATAACTCCTATTTTTGCTTATCAGTTTCGTTATATCAAAAAAGGTAACAATTCAGAACACGGGAGGTAAATATTGTAGATGTGGGAATTATCTATTATGGTCAAGTAAGATATTTCGGAAAGCAATAAAAATCCACCTGGCAAAATATTTTCATTACATTTCTGTGTAAAATTTTAAAAAGTACGAAAGTTTTTCCTTAAAATTGTGATGGTCACTTCGAAGGGTAATTATCACTCCAAGTAGCTATAGGTAGATTCTATTTGGAGTCCTTCTTTGAAGTAAAAATGATTATTTCTTGAGCTTCAGTTAAAAAACTCAAGCTTTTACAAATTCAAGGATGTATTTGTTACAAAAATTGAAATGTAGGTTTATTTCAAAAGACAATGTAAGATGCTTCAAGCAAATTAGAGGTGTTATAATAATAATAATAATAATAATAATAATAATAATAATAATAATAATGATAATAATAATAATAAACTCTTTAGTTCCTGAAGGTATGCAAATTAAATGAAAGTACAGGCATTACACTTCTTTACAATGTGGCCTTCAAACAGCAAATGAAACAATAAAACAAGAAAAAAATAGAAGAAAAAAGGCACATGTATCAATCATTCTAAAACATGCACAAAATAGCACATACCTGACAAACACTCTTGGGTTCATGAAATAGTATTTATGGTTACAATACATTAACATACATAGTATTCATATCATACAGATATGTATCACAAATCCAACACATTAATATAGTTATGAAAATTGCAAATGTAATAAAAGATTCTTAAAGTTATATTTAAAGGAGATCAATTAATATATCTCTCTTATATATAAAGGGTAAAACGTTCCAAATATGACTACTATGATAGGTAAACGTATCCTTCATGTATTAAGTGTTGTGCTTTGGTAAAACAAGATTACGTCGTCTTGTAGATCTTAAAACATAATTTTCATAGTATGCAAACACTAATAGATTCTAGATCTGACATATAATCAGGAAATAATTTATTCTTGCATTTGAAGACCATTAGAATCTACTGCTGTATGGTAAATACAGCTGTTATTAAAAGTCAACCAGTCTAGCTTTTGAAATAAGTCTATGGAATGCGTATTGAATGAGCCTTGTAGAATGATACGATCTGTACGTTTTTGTTGTTTAATAATCTTATTTATATCACATTTAAAATGAACGCCTTTACCCCATACAGAACAGCAATAATCAAAACATGGAACAATGTATCCGTTATAAAAGATTTTCTTCATATCATCATTTAAATAGAATTTAATTTGTTTTAAGAGCGCTATTTTCACATTTACTTTCTTGCATACTGATGTGATTTGCATATCCCAAGAAAGAGCACTATCAATATAAATGCCTAAAACTTTTTGAGACTAGATCTAACAGTTTCTGTCATGAGCACGCGGTTCAAATTGAAATATCCGTCACCTCGGGTAACTATTTTGGCCGGAACGAGGATATACGTTTGGGAAAGTGACGTCACAATGTTCATAACGTTACGTCACAAGTAATTCACGAGAGTCGTCTAGCATAGGAGGGATTCCAGGCCGTTTTTTCCGGCATGGGTAAAATCATCGGAAATGCCGATCCGATGTGCAAGAAGTAACGTTTGCAATATGTACCGTTAATTAAAAGGTTTAATTTTCGGACATTTTTTACTCTTTTTTTATGAAACTAACATACATTTTAATTTATCTGGATGCAGTGACATGTTATTACGAGAGAACACCAACTTGACACAGCATTTATATTTTCTTGGAGGTTAAATTCAATGACATTTATATCTTTGCGAGAATCATGGATTGTTGAGTCATCAGCAAACAAATCAATTTTCATGTTATTAGAAATAACACTTATAACAATTGACCCTAAGATTGACCCTGGTAAAAGTTATTAAAACTCTCATTTTTTGGTATCTCATTATTGTCAGCTACTACAACAAAACAATTTAATAAAATTATTTTCAGTAGAAACATCAACTTATCCAAAGCAGATAGGCAAGAGATCAAAATGAAAATGCTAAGAACTGTAATGTTTTTCCTATTTGTAACGGTTCATGAACTATTTGGAAGTATCGTAATAAATCAAGGCGGCGAAGGCAAACACTGCACAGTGCAAGATAAATATCAACTGGAATTTTTCATCTGTAGCCATCAAAATCTTAGTTATATTCCTAAGACAGGCAACAAAGTGCAGGGCCTGCTATTTGAGTATAAAGATTTAGCAAATGTGACAAAAGAGACGTTCGACAATATCAGCAATCCGGACAATATAATTGAGATTCTCATTAACGACAACAAAATTCGAAATATTTCATCAAATGCTCTTGATGAGTTTACAAATTTGAAACGCATTATTCTGTCCTTCAACCCGATATTTTATGGCAATCTTAAATTGTTTTTAGGCGCTCTGTGTAAGTTGAAGCATCTTTCACATCTTGATTTGAGCGGAATATGGTCAGTTAAAATACAGAGTGACCTGTTTTCGCTAATGAATAAAAATCGGATCGAAGTATTGGAAGTAAGGTATTATAGCATGAAAGAAGTTTCAATTGACACTTTCAGAGGTTTTAACAGTTTGAAGACACTTATTTTAAAAGATAATCGTATTGAAAAACTTACGCTTTTCAAACATAAGTACCTGCAGTCCTTACATATTAACAACAATAGGTTCACAACGTTTCCAGACTTCTCCATTAATGGAAATGAATCTGATTGTTACTTTCCATGCCTTGAAGTTATCGATATACGATCTAACATCATACAAGAACTTGGACCGGAAAGTTTTAAGTGTTTACAGAAATTAAGATACATGAAGTTTGGCGATAATCCTATTGAAAAATTGCCTAATAATTTATTGTCAAAACTACCCAGACTTCGTTCACTATAAGTTAGGAATTTGTACGGAGGGCTTCTGCGTGTACAACCATTTGCATTCAATTCAACGTCTCTCACAAGCCTTACAATTAAACTTGAAGGTCCAGCTGAAGGAATCTTTGAATCTTTAAATGATACTTTTAAGTTCTTACCAAGATTGGAATTATTACATATCACCATATAAGTATGCTTTATTTAACAAGCCAACAAATAGCAGGGTTATTCTCACCGCTCACGAAACTTCGAACGTTTGAATGTTATTCATGTCGGTTTAAAGATCCGAAAGATATACTTAGCTACATGAAAGATGCAACCAACATTTATCTCCAAAGCAACAAAATCACATCAATAAATGAGGAAACTTTTGAAGAAAACAAACATTTAAGATATGTTAATTTGAGTTTAAATGAAATAGGTTATATAGCGGAATCAGCACCTCTTACTTCAGTTTTAAATGGTCTCTCTAAATTAGATCTCAGTGACAACCCGTTTGTATGTGATTGTAACCTAGAATGGTTTATCACGTGGATGAAAACAAACCAGAAGAAGTTATCGGGATATCCACATAAATACATATGTTCAAAGCCAATGGTAAAACATAACGTACAGATATCAGATATAAATTTTACGTACAAAGAATGTCATCCGTGGAGTCCATGGATCTGGGTTGCTGTTATTGCCTCGCCTTGTGTGGCTGTGTTAGGTACTTTGGTACTCATACTTTTTAAAAATAGATGGAGTATTAAACATCACATTTATTTATTACGGAACAGACGGAACTACCAAAGGATTCCAGGATATTCATACAAATATGACGCTTTTGTTGCCTACGAGGCGACTAATTCTGTGTGGGTACGTGAGATACTTCTACCAGTCCTAGAAGATGATGTCGGACTCAAACTGTGTATTCATGAACGAGACTTCCAGGCAGGTGCTTTCATTAACGACAATATTGTTTCCAATATAGATGCAAGTGAAAAGATTATTGTAGTTCTGACAAATGCATTTGCTCAAAGTGGCTGGTGCATGTTTGAATTGAAGGTTGCACATTCTAAACTCATTGAAAATGAAACGGAATTAGTGGTCATTCTATTGGAGAAATTAGATGCTAGGAACATGAACCATTCCTTTAAAGTGCTTCTCGCCACGACCACCTATATAGAATGGACAGAAGACAGAGTTGGTCAAGAGCTGTTCTGGGCAAAATTGAAAGACGTTCTTAAAAACGGATGTACATGTATTAGCTTCAAATATGTTCGAGTGTTTTAATAAATAAAACTGTTGGAAATAAACTTGGAAGGTGGAAAATGATAGTTTTAAGGTATTGGGTAACTAATGAAGACTTACTGCTTTATTCGACGCCGCCAGGAGGCGACTTCGAGTATTTGGGATGCAAAACAAAATTCAGCCCTGGTCGCGAGTCTATGAATAGCTTCCTGAAACATTAAATTTAAACACGTAATGTTTCTACATTCGGGAACTCCGGGGCATGAACTTTGATATGTACACATACTCCAAGAACAGATATGTAAATTAAAACCATGTCCGTAAAATAAAATCTCTAATACAAACAATAAAATAGCAAAATTTAAATGACAATATGAAAATCACACTGATTAGATTTTTCGAAGAGAAGTCAAAATGTAAATTAGTGCTTACAACTGAATGAATTGAATAAAATTGCATCAGGTGTTATTTTTTTATAATTCATATAGTTTTGATAATTAATAAAATATATTCTTTCATTCACAACTCTAATAAAAAAGAGTAATATAAATGTCGTTAAATCAAATCCATTCTGTCTGAAAACAAAGTAGCTAATAATAGATTTGCTATAAATATCGTGTCGGACATGTTTATAATGTGGTCCACATTGTGGTCTTATTGCGGTCCTAGAACGGAGGAATTTTGTTAATAGTGTTTGTATAACGTATAAAAATAAAGCTAGATTTTATGAATATATGTATGTGCGTTGCAACGGGATAATACCAAGCGACATGTCTTCAATTTCAAATGATCATGAACGAATCCGTCTATGCGACTCCTGTAAAACAATTTTATACTACATTCACTCATTTCAAATAGATGAATGCAATCTCTTCGGAGAGCTGTAAAATGAGAAAAAAATGGCGGCGTCTTTATTTATGTCTGCATTACTGTTTCGTCTTTTGACCATTTGGAATTCTTTGGATTTTATAGTTGTACACATTTTGTAACGTGACGCAGTGGTAAAGCGTCCGCTTTGAGACCAGGAGGTCCTGGGTTCAATCCCCATAGGTGCCACATCTTTTTTTTGTTATTTTTCTTTTTTTTTTTAGTAGCAATTATTTTGAAATACTTGAAAATTGATGTCATTTTGCAAGATATGAGAACTTTGTCTTAATATTCCTTAATTTTATCATGCTGTACAATTAATTGAAAATATAAAAGTTGCCCTTAATCATTTTTAGAAGTTCAATATCTCAAAAAGTGGACGGTAAAACATTTTCAGTTTTTCTTAATAAAAGTTCCATAATCAGTAGTTATGCCCCTACTCCGAACTCTTGTAAGTTTAAATGTGTGATATGTCTACACACAAAATAAGGTTGTTTTTTTCATTATTGCATATTATGTTACCCATGTTAAACTTGTAGACTTTTAATACATGTTTTGTGATTCTACATTGTCTGCACTATATTTTGGAACCTAGAACAAAAACAAATATAAACAAATATATGCAAAGATACCTATTAACTTTATAGGGTGCATTTAAATAATGCAAGTATTTCTTAAGTGGTTGGGGCAACAAAAGACAATATAACTTTTATAAAGTCGATCTACTTTGCAGGCGAAAGGGGAAGCCTATAGCTGTTCAAATTGTCAGGGGCAAACGAGTAGTCGTTTTCAAAATTGCCTGACAAAAACAAGGAGTCGCGTGACTCCTTGTTAAATCAAAGGACTGAAAGTGCTGGAGGATCGATTGTCTCTGAACAACACAGCCTGCACACATACATGTGTAAATATCAGGACAACACAGACTGTACACATACATGTGTAAATTTCAGGACAACCCTTCCACGAGTAAAGTTATAAACTGGAGACACAACTGTCCACACATTTTGACCTATAACAATTTGTGTAAATTTTACTTTTGAGATAGGAACCCATGTGCTTACATTTTGCATTCAGTGACTATGTTCAACTACCCTATGAAGTATTTAGCTGTGAATGGTAACTGATAAATGGATTTTGACAAAACTGAACTGAAAAAAATCATAGTTTGAACAACTTTTAATGTCATACAAAAGTTATGGGATATGCCCATAAGGTTGATTGTATTGTGCCAATTGACTGATTCGGATTTAACGTCGCACTCAACAGCTAAGGTCATTTTGCTACTTCCGGCTTTCATGGAGGGGGAAGATCCTGGGTGCCAATTCGGGCATTATTTCAGTTATGAGCGGGCACCTGAGTAGAACCTAGATATCTTCTAGACATAAAAGAATTCGACCCAAGTAGGGCACGAACCTACAGCGGTGAGGGACAAGTAAACATCAGTCAGTGACCTTAATCACTCGGCCACAGATGCCATTGTATGATGCCAAGCAACTGTCTGAAGTTTCAAGGCTTTAATTGTTACTGAGAAAGTGAATTTTAAGAAAGCTTTATCAGATTCAAGACGACAGTGCCGACTGACGTCAAGAAGGTTATGACAATGGCTCTTCTGTTTTTCAAAGAAAAGCTACAAATTGATAAATCAATCTTTCTTTTGATATAAATTGATTCAGTATATACCTATTGTAGAACAAGTACTTGCAGCTAACATTAACTATCTCCGTGAGTGCTTCCAAAATACTGCGAATTGCAATATACTGGGTCTATTATTACCAGCCTTTCTACCATGCTGTTTTAAATTTTCAAAACTTGTCTAAAACAACAACTGAATGTTTTAATAGCAGGCTATAATCTTTCATATTTAACATATACTAGACTCTAGTAGTATTTCGTAACAAGTAATAATGATGATGATGATGGTGATTATAATAATGATACTATGTATGAATGTACCTGCCAAAATTCAGTGTAGCAAAAGAATCATGGTAAAGTTTGAAAGTTTTAGTTACAATACAAGAAGTCCAATTTGTTTTTTATATCGAGTTAATATCTGTTCTTTGTAAATGACAGCATGATCCAGAGAAATGAATTTTATTTTCCCTTTAGATTATTGCATTTCTGTCTACATTTAAAAATCGTATTTAAGACATGTAGATCTATGTGATTTCTTAGTTATTCGTACCCAGGTACGAACCGACTTAGGCAAAATGCGGACATTTTCGTACCATTTTCGAACCACGCATTTACATAAAGTACAACAATTACAACGTGTTTAAAGCATAAAAATATGTTGTTATATTTCAAAAAGACATCTACAAGTGCCTCTGTAAAATTAATTTGCTGATAAGTTTCAGTTTTATACCTAAACGCATAAAGGCGTATTTTAGACTAGTGTTTAGACACGAAATGACAACTAGTCAGGCCGAGCAATTTTGATGATAGAGGCGTTGCCAAGTTACAAAAGAATCGTTGTTTTTATGTCGAAATCCGAGTTTTGTAATTTAACATTCAAGAGTACCTAGTGGTTCCATAACGTATTACGATGTTCTGATAGATTATGATCACAAACACAATATCGGATATAAGACACATTATTCGGCCTGACTAATTGTCTTTTAGTGTCTCCGGTCTGACTTGAAAACTGTTCTGATCAAAACCGAGTAGGAAACTAGTTCTATACAGAATAGATACCTCGTGGATTTTTAGTAATTTTTACGCGCTGCCAGGAGGCGGTGCGTATATTGGAATGCAGAAAGTAAAATTTCCATGGGGTGACGTAACTACTTTTAGACTGTAGAATGATTTCACAGTGTGTCTTTGTAACAAGCGGTCTTTTGATTTGAGATCGCGAACCAGTCTAAATTTTACGGAAATAGCCGAGTCTAAATTTTACGGAAATAGCCGATTTTAAACGAATGACTACGAACGACTGAGATTCTGCCGACGGGTAGCGGCTGAAGATAGTCTTTTAAACCGACTTTGAAATTTTTTTCTAACAGATATTTGAATATACTTTACGAAACTACCAAGCTTATGATGTGTCCACTTCTTATTTAAAGTGTCTGGGAAGTTAAATTCGTTTGTTTACATAAAGTTGTACCGCCATTCCGAAACAAACGTCTGTATTGGTGAATAACGAAGTTATACACTATAAAACTCGATGCCTCGATAGCGCAGTGGAATGTATCCCCGCTTAGCACGCGGGAGATCAGAGATCGAAACCACGCCGGAGTGGAATTAACTTTATTTATTTTATATAGTGGGGAACAAATTAATTTATATCTTGGAAATTTTTCTTTCGTACAAGAATAATAATTTGTAATTTTCAATAATGTGACAGCAGCCAATTTCCATACAGAGGAAACAATGCCTATAGACTTGACGTAGAATCATCTTTTTTAGCATTAAACATTAACAAATGGTCAGCCTTATACAAAATTAGAGTGCAAAAAGATTAGGTTTGGTTAATCACCATACATTAAATCCAACATTACTAATTATCGCAACCCCCACTCCATTTGGCGGCGTTCAAACATTTGACTTGTAAATGTTTTACATTTATTCATCAATATTATCAAAATGAAAACAGAATACAATGTAATGCATTACAATTCTTTTTATTTCATTGAATATATAGAACTACTTTTCGGTCGTATTCGACAAAAATTTGTGTTAAGAGTTCGGCCGTAAGGGTCTGAAATACTCTGTTAACTTTGGATACGATTGAATAAATTCAATCGATCCAAAAACTTTAATGCATATTGTCCATATAAGACAGTTATGACTTTCCCATAGCTAATTTGTACAATTGCGCACTTGACATCGCTGCACGATACGGAACACAAAATAAACAACTAACGATTATTTGTGACGTGTTTCATAAATATCATATTACTAAATCTCAATGAGAACAATATATTTCCTTTTTGTGTTGAAGCGAAAGCGCATTAAGCAGTTATATTCGAATACAGACTTTCTTTTTTACTGGGCGTGCTCGTGTAATAGTAACGGCAAACGTTTGAATCTTTGTAATCGTCTGCTGTTCAGTTACGTCACCAGACGTTACTTTTTAGCAGGTTCATTGAAATGCTAACTGTAGTATTTAACATCACCAGTGTTTTTCTCACTTTGAAGGGTACGGGTGGAGTAGGGGTTGCTAGCTGTAGGTCGAAAAATACGCGCGTAAATGGTTAAATGATAAATAACACCAATCATTTGCTTTACAGTAGTAGAAACACTCATTCAAATATTAAACATGTCAACGATTCCTAAATGATTTGCTTTTAAAAAAGGACAATTTTGATTTTGTTAAAGAGATTGATGACGCCGACAAACGTCGAATATTTCGTTAAACACGGTCAAAAATTTCGAAACAATAATAACAATGATCATACCATCATGCCATGTAGAGTATTATACGTAAGTATGCGCAAACATGATTATGCAACGAACGAGCTATCAAACAATTTAAATGATTCAATTTTCCATTTTTTTCTCCACTGTTCGTCGTTACGTTATGTAAATTTTTGCCACCATGGGCTTAATAGTTTTTTTATGAAACAACACCAAAAGGAAATTTAATTAAAAACCTCAAATTCATGGTAATACTTAATTTAAATAACAGCCGTTCAAGTGTCAGTTTGCAATACACAGTTACCATGGTTGTGACACTTTCTGCGGTCAACCTTAGCGATAGACAAAAGAGATTATGCAAACAATATAATTTCAACTTCATGACCGTCAATAAGTAGCGTT
This sequence comes from Saxidomus purpurata, assembly GCA_022818135.1. Lineage (NCBI taxonomy): Eukaryota > Metazoa > Mollusca > Bivalvia > Venerida > Veneridae > Saxidomus > Saxidomus purpurata. The sequence continues at coordinate 31,520 of JAFMSR010000046.1, forward strand.
AATTGCTGAACAAACATTCTGATTAAGGGCAATTATCTTGTTGACATCTTTTGTGACGGAAAGATGCCAATTCATGCTACTGCACATTATAAAGAATCTTTAAATTAAACTAGTGCGACGCGTGTAACAACATTTGTCTACTCAAACTTCGGTTGTGATGTTTGTAGTTTGATAAGTCAGCCCGGATAGCTCAATCGGTAGAGGACGAGACTTGTAATCTCGGGGTTGTGGGTTCGATTCCCGGGGCTGACCAACTAAAATTACTAACAGTCTTTCGGATGAGACTTAAAAACCGAGGTCCCATGTATGGGTGATATACACCTGGCATGTATAAGAACCAGAACCTCTGGAATTGAGATGCTTTCTGTATCTTGCACTGTCCTCCAAAACCTAAAATAACTAACCTCTTCTGGGGGCGTTGGTCATATGGAAAACCGGTTTCATTGATAAAGCCCTTATATACATACACAGTTGATAATCAGTAACTACATATTCAACTGATAGGTCACGGAGAAAACGAAACCGAAAGAAGAATAGTCCTTACAGAATTACCTCCCATTAAAGCAAAAGAAGAAGAAATGCATAATCGTACTTTTATGACATGAATAATCGAATCTTTTAGCTGCTAATGGTCTGACTTAAAATATATAATCTCAAGTTCTCGATATTGAATAATCACCTGCAAATACTAATTTCTAAAAGTAATCTATTCGACAAATAGATCAATAACGTTTCAGTTCATCAAATAGATTACTTTAAAACGACCGAATATCCGGATATTCGTTCGGAAGGCTGATCGAGTAACCGAATACCGATTTGGGTATTCGTTGACATCACTAAATTAATTATGTAAATTATGCGTATTACTATGTTTTTATTTGTTCCATACTAGTTATCATTATTCTACATTTGCGTATCAAAAGATGGCTGTTTCAACGGTCATCTTTGTCTAAGCGGACCTTACGATTCATGCATGGCGCCAAAATGCACTCATTGACGTCAGGCTACAATTTTGTGAAAAACAATGTGCGGAGATCCCCCTTTTTAATTGTTTTATGTTATTTGTAAGGATCTACGCTTAATCCCAGTGTGAGTCATTAGTTGGTTGAATCTCGTTCTGTTGACCAAAACTAACCTTAAAGTAAGTCGGGGGTCACAATATTGGGTGAAAACATGGGCGGATTTTCAGTATTAAACGTTTCGCGTTGGAAATAATGACGTCAAACATCTAAAATTTTATATATGCGTATATTGCAGATAGAGAGCTAGCATATGATATTTTTGAAATTACAATAGGGGCATATTTGAACCAAATGATGCATATAAACGTTGATTGTTAGCCATTGACGTTCGACGTCGTGTTGCTAGGAAAATTTAAACGAATAAAAGACGAGCAACATGTAAAAGTACCATTATTCAAAATTTCATAACAATTGGAGACAACTCTTTTTTACGAGTGTACTTCAAAATCCCCTTAGTCATAATCCCCTTGGTTAAAAAATGACATAGTAGTCAGAATCCCCTTGATGAATTTTACAAGGTATTCATAATCCCCTTGATGAAATTTACAAGGTGTTCAAAATACCCTTGATCAATTTGACAGAGTAGTCATAATCCCCTTGATGAATTCAAAATCCCCTTGTACATATACTTTATGGGAGACATTTATACAATTTGTATATACAATGTATATAAAAACAGATTATAAAGTGAAAACATTGTGTGCAAAGCTTGATGGCCTGGTATTCCTGCCATCCAACGATGTGAAAGATGGCATGGCAATACTCTGTGAAGAAGCTACTAATAACTTACAGTGCCTCATAGAGTATTTAGACTCAAATTGTGTAAATGGTGCGTTTTGTGCAGTTGTAACAGCAAACGGGACTATGAGATTCTGCCGTTCAGCTCCTCGCTTTCCTCCAGAAGTTTGGAATGTCTTTTAAGCAACAATTGAAGACCAAGACAGAACTAATAACCAGTGTGAGTCCTGGAACAACGCCTTCAAACATCTTGTTGGACATACTAACCCTTCTCTTTGGACTGTCATTGAGTTTATTAGATAGGATGCAATTATGGTGGCAGCTGACATTCTGCGCTGCAAACTTGGTGAACCGCCGCAGAAACGGGTGAAGAAAGCCACGAAGGCACATCAACAAAACTTGAAAGTCCTATGCCTTCAATGTAACACAGGAGTTAAGTCACTTGAAGATTTTTTGTCAGTGATTGGACGTGTTATAAGAATTAAATAAACTCAATTGTTTCCAGTGAGTAGACTGTGTTTGAAAATGTGCTAAAAACAGTATGATATGTACATATTGTGATTTCAACAAACTATGTGCTGCATGTTTACATTTTTTGGAGGAATATCAACCATTTCCCACTTGCAGTTATATACAATTATTGAAAACAGAGCGGCAAAATGAGAATATAACTCATTGGTTTCAGCTAATAAATTGTGTGGATTGTCATATGACAGAATGGTGCTAAAAACTTTGTAATAAAATATTGTGATTTTAACAAATTTTGTGCTGCCTTTTTACTTGCATATGTAAACAACTTTTGAAATCATTGTTGCACTTTTTAAGTGGAAAAGCTTTATTGTCTCTAGTTTTACCTTACTCATAAAACTGTGCTAATTTCCCTACTCAACACCTTTGCTGTCTTATAATAACAAAGACCACAGTAATCAAAGTGAAGTATTACTTAATTGTTTTATTTGTCTCTACATTAACTTCACAACGGTAAATCATTGAAAATAACTAAAATTATTCACACTTCTTTCTCATAAAAATGTGCTAATTTCCCTACTCAACACCATTGCTGTCTCATAATAACAAAGACCATAGTAATCAAAGTGAAGTAAAAAAGAAATTGAGTAAGGGGATTATAGCCACCCAATTGAGGGGATTATGACTACTCTGTCAAATTGATCAAGGGTATTTTGAACACCTTGTAAATTTCATCAAGGGGATTATGAATACCTTGTAAAATTCATCAAGGGGATTCTGACTACTATGCCATTTTTGGACCAAGGGGATTATGACTAAGGGGATTTTGAGTGTCTCCCCTTTTTTACGTCTGATGTCGGCGAAAGGTCGCATACTACCTTTAATCCTTCTATATGAGAGGAAACGTAGTGAGTGTTAGAATAAAACACAGTAAGTAGGAGTAATGGTTAGAATTAACAATACAAATTAAAATCTGCTTGGCAATTTGAGAAAACATGTTGCAAATGTTGGAGAGCTTGGTAAAAAATTGGTCGAGAAAGATTATAAAAATAATAGTTTGGGATATGCGTAATTATGACTTCCTATATAAGAAATGGGTAACTTGTTCTATACAACAGTGAGTGGTATTATTCAGTTAAAATTTCGAGTAAATGTAGAATTTATAAATACAAAAGTTTATATTAGCAACAGACCAGAAATTTTTTAAACCTAAATTCAGGACTAGAAAGCGTAGGGTACGCTCCCGGAAATTGGAATAACATTTCGATAGAAGAAATATTTAGATTTACAGTACTGTCTTGGAATATACTTCCTCGTCATCGGCAAGAAAAGTAAACTTGAAACATCATAAAAGGCAAATATATTTTGAAATAATTCAGTAAGTAAATGAAAACAAACTACTTTAGCCTCAGCGCAACACATGTTTGGGGTCACGTAACTGGAAATCACTGGTGAGGTGGCAATGATCAATTTATTACCGTATCGGTAGTAGTGAATAAATTTGTTTACGATACTGGAAAGACTTCGGAGAAGTTACTGACATTGTACTTAATTCCTCTGGTAAACAGTGCAGTAATCTAAATTTGCTACAAAGGCACATCATTTTTTAATGATAGAAATTATTAATAATCGTGTTTTATATTAAACATTATATATATTTTTCGGCAAATAACAGTTCATTTCAAACCGGAAGTAGTTAGATTATACATTCACTAAAACTTGACAGTAAAATGTTGTCAACCTTTATGACTGGCCATATTTTTTCACATCTGCTGCGGGTGTCAATGTTAAGTCGAGAATAAACATTGAGCAAATATGGATATAAACAGCAACAACTATTTTAAATTCAGATTACGTTTAGAAACATAATCGAAGATACGTAATAATAGTCTTTTGATTCCTTTGAGTAAAGTTCAGTCGGAAAAAAGCACGAACAAGACAAAACTAACACCAAAACAGACAAACACATTCTAGCACACTTCTACTCATTGCAATCTAACAGCAATAAATGGGCGCGCGCAGTACAGGTTTTATACAGTGCTCCAATGTGTACCTGTGTAGTACGTTTTTTTTTCGATAACTGTCGGTATGCTAATTTATGTAAAATATATGCAGTCTGAAGCAGAAAATTGAAAACTTTTGTGGCATGTAAGTTTATGTCGGGAACTTATTGCATTTCTGCGAACATGCGAGGCAAATATATTGTAGATATGACTCGAACTATTTCTTGCAGCGGAGTTGCCTGTGTTTTTAGGAACGTAGTATTGCAAAATCCGTTTATCAATTTGTTCACTCTGGAAAGACTGTCTTCGACAACCGTCCCAAAAAGGGCGTTAATTTGATATTGAACGTAATAACAGATGACACCGATTCTTTAGGTAATGAGTTCATTACCTTTTTTAATGTAATTACTTTATAACTTTGTTCCTAGGTATTACATAAATCGTTCAAATTCATTTAACCTAGAAAAACTTATGAATACATTGCAGTCAGAATGAAACACAACTGACTAAATTGGCTTTATTCTCTAAACTCATTATTTCAAAATTCAAATATTTTCATTCTCCGTAGACTATAAATTACTAAATTCTCAAATTTTGTTTTTGTCTTATTGGCAATTCTTTTATAACAACACATTAGAAGTTAGTGCAAGTGATAGATACCGGTAAGCACTATGTACATGTATTTATAATTTTACTGTTTTACATTATTTATTGTTTGATGTCAACATCACATGCATGTAACATACCATGATGATATAAGTATCAAGTATCAAGGTACAATTTGCCTTGACATTTTTTTGCTGCATAAAAAGGAAAATGTTGTTTTTTGTTTTTGAATGAAAAACAAAAATGTAAGTCATGAACATCTTCATTGTTTGAAGAATTCTAAAATTTTTACATGTGTCATATATTGCATAAGGTACTCAAAATGATGCTTTCGTTGAAAGTTGATATTGATGTATGTGTACAATCATAGGTATAAAACATTGAAACAGTACCAAGCTTGAATAGGTTTAATCAAATACTTTTTTGAGTGATGTTGCTGTTGTTTTAAAAGTAAACAATCCTGTCAAACGACTCGAACACGGTTTGAAATTGCAGTCAGACATCGATACTACATATAATGGTTGGTGTGACATTGTTAGAACAGAAATGTATGAGACAGTACCACGTAGGGCCATACAACCTAATCTGTCGTTTGTTAATAAAATTATTTAAACACATTTCCACGTGCGCGTGAACGTGTACCTGCGCGTACATTATACATATGTATATATCTATGTGTATGTATATGTTTATGTTTCGTTTCAGATTATAAAAATATTTAGTTTTATATGTTTTGCAATAGGGTCCAATAGACCCCAAATACTTTAAAACGATAATTGAAAATCATTATATACAGGTTAGGAAAATATTTGATAAGGAAGAACAATAATGTAAAGGGTCTAATTCGTTAAGAATACAGAATTATTTAATAATATGGAAACAAATTAAAACCTATTTCGAAAAAGAATAAGAAATCTCAATACTATCTCTGAACGTAAGAACTGTAAACCAATGTAGGTGGTTCTCGACGGTGAAAGCATTTCAAATGATGTAAGGATGTGCTTTCTTAATGGCAGACTTCTTTGTGCTAAAGATAGTTTTTAATAATAGGAATCATGAGTATGCTGCTACCCCTGTGCATACTTGGTTTGATAATGAAATAAGCATTATTGAAATAGTGAAAGCAACGGAGAGTGCAAAGAAAGGTTTGTTGTCCGTTATACAATAAAATGAACGTTTCCTGCATGTTTACTGGATTGAAATGGTGGCAAGAGGGTTGAAGAGGGCAATGATGGCCCTATACTGAACACCTGAGTACAACATGGATTGCACTCAAGTCTGCGATTGCTTCAGAAATGTGAATGCTAGAGTGTAGTAAAAGTTAAGTGAGTATTGCAATGTAATACATAGTCCCCTACCAGTTAACTGTATTCCCTCTAAAGGTCCCTATACTTATATGTAGCGTGAATACAAGAAACATTAAGAAAGGGAGATTATAAATGAGTAGACAAGGTTGCATTATTATTTGAAGTTTGAATAAAATTTCTTTCAGTAAATAGCTATGTGAGTTTTACGGTCCGCCAAATGTGCGAGATTCATGGTCATACTGGAACTGTGCCTTTAATTGGCATTAATTGACACGTATATGGCTTCGTTTTGATGTTGCTATATATATTTCTGACCATAGATTTCTTCATCAGTGCTTCTTTAAAATGTAACAATAGCTATATAGATAAGTATATTCATCGCGTAGTTCTACGGTTTTGGTCTGACATCGGTCCAAACGACATATGTACACTCCCTCCAGAGCTAAATCAGCCAAAGACATGTAAATTACCTATGCGTTTATACTCATGGTTTCACTACGACGAGTCCCGTGATTTGGCGTTCTGTCACGGCTGTATGATAGCGAAATGGGACGGTATATGCTTTCAACGTCAACGTTGGACAAGGCATTCCTCGTTACGGGATGGATACTCGAACTGTCCGGGTGCCATCGCGAGGCTAAAGAAAGAGTGATCACTCTACGCGCGGCTAAAGAAAGAGTGATCACTCTACCCAAAGTTATATGATGTTTATATTGTTGTTACATTTTGTACTCATGTTGTACTTTCATTAAATGCTAAAACGAAAATACCCCCACTAGAATATGCATGAAAATACTGCTCTAAAATGTAGCCATTTTAGTCTCAAATATACCCTAAAACGATCCTACTCGCATCTTCAAATAAATTTTTTCCCGGGGGAGCATGCCCCCGAAACCCCCTAGGACGTACTTTGGCCGCACCACACTTAAAATGCCGACGACGGGCCTGCATGTACTCAATGCAGATATTTATATTATACATGTATGGAAATAAAAACGTTATTGTGCGTCATATCGCCGAAAATTTCCAGTACGATCGGCCTTTTACGTGCTCTGGTCTGGTTTGGTCAGGTTTTTACTTTAAACCTGATTATTCACCGAAATGAACTGTTATCTCTTCCCCCCCCCCCATAAATACAATGTATATAAAAAATATTGTTTGATATAAAACACGCTTATTCATCATTTTTATCATCAAAATAATATGTGCCTTAATAATTAAATAGTTGCTGTACGAATGTTCTTCCCTATTTCGGGCTACCATTCAACTTATTTCCGTAAACAATGTGTTTATAGACATGGACCATTCCATTTATTTTATATATTGGGGATTGGAGCAAGACTTGGTTGAGACAAAGCACGACATTATAGTCGTTAATTAAAGCTAGAAAAGTCAGTTTTCGCACGGCATGCTTTAATCTGAAGAATTAAAAAAAAACAACGTTATCGTCCTTCCTGATAGCTAGATAATATGTGATATAATAACGCCTAGAAATCGCCGACTTTCCCCCAATAAAGGTGATGAGAATTTCAGTGGTTGTATTTCCTTTACAGAAAAAATTATCGCGGCAACTTGATTTGGTGATAAAGTGGGACTAAAAAGGTGATGCCTACTTTCCCTCTTTCCTTTCTTTCCTTTCCACTTCTCTTTCTGGCCACTTCCTCTCTATAGTCAGTCAGGCTTGTTCAAGACAAAATAGCTGCAGTGGTACAGGGCAGGGATGGTGTAATCGTAATCAGTAATCGTAATCAATTGTAATTAAATACAGTTTTCCATGTAATCGACCGTAATCAGTTATTTAAACCATTTTCGATTACTTGTTATAGTAATATAATCCATTACAGACCTGAAACTTGATGTAATCAGCGATTACATTTTCGATTACTTCGATTATAGAGTGGACAAACGTCAAGTAGTTGGCACTATTTGAATTTTTAAACTTAGCACAAAGAAATGAAAAGCTGGCATAAAAACAAAGCATGTTTTTTTATGTTTCTCCACAACAGGAAAAAAGTCCAAAGTCTTCTAAGCGCCTACACGTTGGTGTGTAAAACTTGCCCCGTTCGGGTTCGACGCCCGTCGGCGCACCCCGCCTAACTTCTCAGTCCCAGCTGCGTATATCCCCCTGCCACTCACAGGATACACACATGACACCCAATTGGTACAAGCCGTGGTCTCAACCAGACCTACGCCTAGCTCGGTCACACTTGGGGGTCGCGTGCATACATACCTACCTGACAGACCAAAACACCACAGCCCGTACCCCTACCGGCCTATAGACCTTCCTAAACAGTATTAAGTGAAATCCTTCAACAGTGATTCCTCCGTGACTACGGCACCGAACCGGGCCATGTTTGGTACCGTTGTGAAGGTCTCCCAAGCACCCACACGTTGGTGTGTAAAACTTGCCTTTAAAAAGTCCCGTTTGCGTTCGACGCCCGTCGGAGCACCCCGCCAAGCTTCTCCGTCCCACCTGTGTACGTCCACCTGTCACTCACCGTGTACGCAGCACAATTGGGACCTGCCGTGCTGCTGGTCTCGACCAGACGTACGCATAGCTCGGTCACACTTGGGGGTCGCGTGCATACATACCTACCTGACCGACCAAAACACAACAGCCCGTACTCCTACCGGCCTTTACACCGTCCTATATAATATTAAGTGAAATCCTTCAACAGTGATTCCTCCGTGACTACGGCACAGAACCGGGCCATGTTTGGTACCGTTGTGAAGGTCTCCCGAGCAACTACACGTTGGTGTAAAAAAAAACTTGCCTTAATAGTCTATCGTTCGGGTTCATATCCCGTACGCGCGCTCAGTCAGGTCTAGAAATAAAAACAGATATTCAGCACCCAATATTCAAATCGAAATATACTAAACTTAACTTTTCAACATGCTGATATGGTAGTATGGAATTACAATGTACATTCCTTCTGATATAAGAAACGCATCTACTCTTGCCTCCTTTCGTATCAAGTACAGACAGTATCTTCTAAATCGGTAACTGATCTCTGATATTTCAATACTTTTGCTCATTACTGTAATTCATGCGTTATTTCTCATTACTGCATGTAACTCAGGTGCAATTGCTCATAACTGCATGAATGTGTTTTAGTGATCATGATTTTTTATATTTAACTGCTTTTGTATTATGAATGCAATGTTTATAGGAAGGGCTCGAGGAAGATAAGTCCTCGAACTTATTGAGTAACCTTCTCTAAATAAAGAATATTATTATTGTTATTATAGTACTAGCTGCGTACGGACCCCTGCCAAGCAGCGGACACGCACCTAATACCCAATTGACACCTGCCGTGCTGCTGGTACTGACCAGACCTACGCCTAGCTGGGTACCAATTGGGGATCGGGGCTCAAACTCGCTCACCTGAAAACCCAATTACCCCAGGCCGTACTCCTATAGCGGGCTTTATCTTTAGACCGTCCTATACAGTATATAGTAAACTCTTTCAACAGTGATTCCTCCGTGACTACTGCACCGAACCGGACCAAGTTTGGTACCTGTGTGAAGGTCTCCCAAGCAACTACACGTTGGTATGTAAACATTGCCTTTATTGTCTTCCGTTCGGGTTCAAACCCGAACGCGCACTCAGTACTAGCTATGTACGGACCCCTGCCTTGCAGCGGAGACACACCTGACATACAGTTGGCACCTGCCGTGCTGCTGGTACCGACCAAACCTACGCGTAGCTAGGTACCAATTGGGGGTTGGGGCTCAAACCCGCTCACCTGAAAGACCAAAACGACACAGGCCGTGCCCATATACCATTCTGTAGGCCACACCTACACATTGGTGAGTAAATTCGCCTTAATACTGTGACATTCAGATTCGAACCCCCGCCAAGCATGAGCACGCCTTCGCCGTGCAGCGGTCCGACTGCCACCAACCGAATACAAGACTGACACCACCCAACTGGGAGCCGCACTCTTGTGCACAGCTCCCCGGACCACGTCCGACAGTCGCCAACCGAACTTTTCCACAAACTTGAAGGCTACAGTTTTTATAGCTTTGTTTACGGACCATACGACCAGATTCATCAAAGCTCAGAAAAAAGTCTCGGAAGATGTTTTTCTAACTTAAACCCTTTAGAAGTTTAAAAACATATGGCGTCAACATGAAAAATCTTAATTACTACATATTAATACGGTGGCACAGAGGTGACATCCGCAACACTTTATTTATATTGTGGCCACAAGTTAGTAAGTTGTGGCCTCAACTTAAGTTGTGGCCTCAACTTAAGTTGTGGCCTCAACTTATTAACTTGTGGCCACAACTTATTAACTTGTGGCCACAACTTATTAAGTTGAGGCCACAACTTACTAACTTGTGGCCACAACTTATTAAGTTGAGGCCACAACTTACTAACTTGTGGCCACAACTTACTAACTTGTGGCCACAACTTATTAAATTGAGGCCACAACTTAATAACTTGTGGCCACAACTTATTATTGATAGCAGGGGACACGGGGCTAACTCCTTCAGGCGGGGATGTTACTTCTACAAACGGTGTTTTCAGTGCTTAGGGCACAGGGCTGAGGGCTGAGTTCATGTTAATCAGGGTGTTATCAAAGATTGGTAGCACTATAAGTAGAACTGTATTGAGTGCAGGGGACAAGGGACAGAGTATGTGAAGCGGGGATGATACTTATATCAACAATATCACCAGGGTTGCATTGATTTTAGAGGGCACGGGACTGAGAAAATAGAACTGATGACATATGAGAAGGTACGGTACGGTTGTGACCCCAGTGGGGTTCTAACCCGAAACCTCCGGTATAAGCGGCAGACATCTTTACCCATCAACACCACTGCGTTTGTTCGTTGTCCTGTGGTGATGTATGCATAGGTTAATTCAAGCGGTACTTTGAGGAAACCATATGCCACGAGGCGTGTTGAGACTTGGTGGCATAGGGATAACATGGCGGGGCTGCGGGGTAACTAAGTGCTGCGGGGCTTACTTCACGGGGATGCGGTGTAACTAGGTGCTACGGGGCTGACTTCACGGG
>JAFMSR010000046.1:43188-130688 GCA_022818135.1 Saxidomus purpurata
AATCCACAAATACCGCAATGACACTGTCCAGTTTAGCACATACTATATCATAAACTATTATCAATACTTCATGTCTGTCTCTGGTCTGAATCTGAATCCACATATTAGAAAGATGGTAAAAGGTTACATCCTGTGTCTTTCCCGAGGTTCCAAACGGGTTTTCAATGCGGTAGTAACTAACGTCATCTTTTTAAGCATAATCAAATCCTTTAGTTGAACCCATAAATTTCAGTTAAACAAGGATATCATTAAACGTTATTCTATACTAATGGTACACTATATTTAGCAAATTAATGCATCAAATTTTCTAACAAAATTATTTTTTGTATGGGTAGCATTACACAGTAATGGTTTCGTTGTTGTCATAACCCCGTATATTATGCAACCGGATCCCGTTAGATAATATCCTCGAGATATTTAATTTCGCCAATTAAACCTGTTCAAGACAAGCTCTTTTTGTCAGTTCGTTTTTACCCGTATCTATTCAATGGTAGGCCTAAAACAACACCGAAGCAGAATTGGAAGCGACTTGGAAGAGTAAATCTGTTTTGCTTTCGATTTCATTTATATTTTTAAGGCATTGCAGTTATTTATTTCAATGCTGTTGGTTTATATATAACTATCCATTTTATATAGCTTAAAGGGTAATGCAAGTCAAAATATAACTGATCTTGAAATTAAAGAGCTTGTTAAAGTGATATTGTATTATGGCTACTGCATACATCTATAGGAAGACACTGTACTGTATTTCTGACAATTTGCACTGTGTATGGGGGGCGGAGCTTAACTGTGATCTATCTGTAATAGAACACATGATCTATCTACAATAGAGTTACAAACAGTTACAATTGCGCAACTACGGAATCCTATTAGGGACATTTTTATGCATTATGTATTATGCATTACCTCTTACGTGTTATGTGTTATGTGTTATGTGTTATGTTTCATTATACCACACGAACACAAAGTGTTAGGGGGGTATACTGGATTCAGCTTGTCTGTCTGTCCGTCCGTCCGTCTGTAGACGAAATGTTGTGGACACTAGATCTCCAATACCCCTGGTCAGAACTTAATGATACTTCATAGAAGTGATAAGCACCATGCCTAGTTGTGCATGGTTCATGTTTCGGGTCACTAGATCAAAGGTCACAGGGGCTTGAGATAGTAAAATCTTGTGCGCTTTTAATCTTCAAACCCGCTGGTCAAAATTTAATTATACTTTACAGAAGCCTTAAGTTGTGCATGTCCAATAATCAAAGCATCAAATATTACATAAGTTTTAGATACTGTGTCAGTGGGGTGTTCGGGGGGTATCCATCACCTTCAGTGATAGTTCTAGTTAACTATGTCTTAGATTTTACATATTACACTCGTAGCGGAAAACGACCATTTTGGATAACAAAAATGGTGGACGGAACACACATGACATGTGAAATGTGGAGAAGAAATAACAGATAAGTACAGATGTACATTTTGAGTTATGACTTATATGTTGCCTGTTGTGACTTCGCACTTCTGACTTATGAGTTACGACTTATGACTTAGCACTTGCTAGCACTTGTGTCTTCTGTGTTACGACTTCTTTTAACTTATGGCATATTAAGCAAGATCTACTTTAAACATCAAGTCATATTTAATAGAATATCTGTAACTAGTAACCCGGAATGTCCCTAATAGGCTTCCGTGTTCAACAGAACAAATGTGCCATAATACAAAATAGATAGGTTACTTTCGAGTTATTACTTTTGACTCGAATAATTACGTCATTTCAGTAACGTAATTATTCTCGCAAACAGTACTATATCTATTACTTACCGTTCAAAGTGACCATCATTATTTTAAATAGAACATTAATCGATGATTTATACTCCTAGAATAATGAACATTGCCACAGCTATAACAAATAAATATGGATATGTTTAGTAGTTTCATTCACACTGAATATATCCCGGTACAACACAACTCCGACCACTTTAACGCGTAGTCTGTTGCAAAACTAAATAGATCTAAATTTAATGTATAAACTTTTGAACTAATTCAAGTCACTTATAACTGAAATAAAACAAAATTCCTATCTGCATTGAATTGTTTACATTTTCCAACAAGATGGAGGCTTCCTCACATTTGTTACTCGGACTTTATCCAACATAACTTCGACCACTTTGACCTTGACCTTCTATTGTGGGTAATAGTATACTTAACAACAAAAGTTTGTACACCTCATAAATGTTAATTCAAGAAAAAAAGTTTTTAACACTTGAAAATGTTGAAACAAAATGTTAAGATGTAATTAACTGTCAACAAAACATATTTGCAGGCCATAGTTATTTTTTCAGTTTCATTTTATCACAGGAGGGAAAAAGAAAATTGTCTCCCCTCCTGATGGCCTTTACAAGAGTACAAAATGACAGGTGAACTCAACCTGAACATTTCTCATATTGTCCCCAGTTTACTATAATAAGATAAGGCTGCTACTTTGGGCTAAAAAAAGAGAAATAGAGTATATACTATATGAATCAATTGAGGTCTAATGAGCAAAACTCCAAAACATTGAGATAAGGATAGTGGTATATTTTGTCACGGTATTAATGGTGAGCAGTATACCTTACATACTAGTTGGGCCCTGGTATAAGCGTAATTTAGCAAACGCAAGTAAACAAAGTTGCACAAGCAAAATTTAGAAGAAAACTGACTTTTTGTAACTGTCAATTACGGGAATAGTTGAAAATTGATAGAAATATCATTTTTCTAAGCGATGTCAGAAAACAAGCCTTTCTTATCTCCATTTTAGTTGCTTTTACATGGTTGGTACTCGGCAACCACTTTCAACAAGTATGTGCGCGGACAAGTGGAAGCGATGCGTAACTTCCGTGTTTTACTTATTTTCCGGGGCCGGTCGAACTTCCGTTGTGGACGAAGTTGTGTTGTACGGGGAAAGAGGAAATCTGTAAAAAAAATTTGACTATCTTACTCTAAAATAAAAAATTCACCCTTATGTATATCTCAATTTGTATCTATCAATAAGAGAAATAACTTGGTTCAACTCATTTTTTACATGATTGTAAAGCATCCACTTTGTTTTCAGCATCATTCTAGACCATAACTCAATATGGCCATTTTGAAGGGTAATATAACTTTAACACAAACACAACGTTGAAAGAATTTTTGAAATTGGATAAAAAAATAGAAGAGCTATGAGAAAACTAAGATTTAGTAAATATGCAAATATGCAAATTAGACATACTGTTAAATACGCCCCTTTTTCAAAACTTGATTTTTAACCCCATCTACTCTTTTTCACGATTGTTTTTCACCTGAAATCGGTGTCATGTAGGCTACCATGTATTAATATATATTAGATGCTGCTGTTTTTAACTTAGCAGTAATACCTGCATGAATATTTCTTTACAGCATTATGACATCACAAATTCAAAATGGCCGCCTCTATGATCCTCCGTTTTTCAAATTTTCAGTCTACAATATCTTTACACGCAATATTCCCATTTTAGAAATTCTTTCAAAAGTGTGTTCCTCCTAACAAACTCTTCAATTTAAAGTCAGATTCTTTTCTGACTTGCCTTTCCCTTTAAGCTCAATATATCAGTCATCATCGGTAAAATCAGCGTTTTAAAACATATTTCAGTACCGTAAAACATTCAATAATCTATGTAAAGTTGTTGTTGTTCAATTAATGGTCGGATACCTAATTTTTACAGAGGGTCTCTATATTAATTGTTTGTACCTAAACGAGACATTTTTAATATGTTTTTCCTTCGAATTAGTATATATTTATCAAATTACAAACTGTTGAAAGTGGTGAATGTTCCGATTACTTAATTGAAAAGACTTTGTTGCCCGATTTTGTAAATTTTAAAACATCGTAAAAGCTACTGGCAAATGTTGATGTTGCAGTGATGATCCTTGCATAATTATTAAGCACATTCCATTCCAAGCAGAACTCTGATTGTTATGGCAACAAATAGGAAGACTTTTAAAATATTCTTGTCTAAAATCGCAAGACAAAGAGCTTGTGAAATAGTGTAGTAACCGTTCAAAATGGGCGTGATGTAAAGATGGTTGTCACATTTACAATATTTACCTCCCTTGTTCTGAATCGTCAGTACTTTGCTTTAAGTTGATAGATAAAAATGAAATAAACCACTATAACTTAAATGAATGTAATTAATTCATGATGCTGGTATCTGGGCAGATGGCTCAGCAGGTTCGAGAAAATATGGTTGTCGCACCAAATTCTCTTGAGTTTTTCTTAATTATCATATATTTAGGAATAATATGGATTATTCTTAATAGGAATAATTCTTTTTTATTTTTTCTCGAAATTGTTTAGTCGTTGCTAGGCATCTATATGTAGATACACGAATGTGATGTCCGTGTTTTGTTGCAAGATATAAAACCGGTTTTGATTCCCGGCCTGTTCGAGATATCGTATATATAAATGCCAGTACACGTAGCGGGACCGAGTTTA
The DNA here is from genome assembly GCA_022818135.1 of Saxidomus purpurata. Lineage (NCBI taxonomy): Eukaryota > Metazoa > Mollusca > Bivalvia > Venerida > Veneridae > Saxidomus > Saxidomus purpurata. The sequence goes on from JAFMSR010000046.1 coordinate 47,675, forward strand.
CATGTTGGTATATAAACTTGATTTCACGTGCAATATGCTCAGTTCGATTCTACAACCACGAACACACCTGCTCAACTAAAAAGCCCTAATATACATACACAGTTGATAATCAGTAACTACATATTCAACTGATAGGTCACGGAGAAAACGAAACCGAAAGAAGAATAGTCCTTACAGAATTACCTCCCATTAAAACAAAAGAAGAAGAAATGCATAATCGTACTTTTATGACATGAATAATCGAATCTTTTAGCTGCTAATGGTCTGACTTAAAATATATAATCTCAAGTTCTCGATATTGAATAATCACCTGCAAATACTAATTTCTAAAAGTAATCTATTCGACAAATAGATCAATAACGTTTCAGTTCATCAAATAGATTACTTTAAAACGACCGAATATCCGGATATTCGTTCGGAAGGCTGATCGAGTATCCGAATACCGATTTGGGTATTCGTTGACATCACTAAATTAATTATGTAAATTATGCGTATTACTATGTTTTTATTTGTTCCATACTAGTTATCATTATTCTACATTTGCGTATCAAAAGATGGCTGTTTCAACGGTCATCTTTGTCTAAGCGGACCTTACGATTCATGCATGGCGCCAAAATGCACTCATTGACGTCAGGCTACAATTTTGTGAAAAACAATGTGCGGAGACCCCCCTTTTTAATTGTTTTATGTTATTTGTAAGGATCTACGCTTAATCACCGTGTGAGGCATTAGTTGGTTGAATCTCGTTCCGTTGACCAAAACTAACCTTAAAGTGAGTTGGGGTCACAATACTGGGTGAAAACATGGGCCGATTTTCAGTATTAAACGTTTCGCGTTGGAAATAATGACGTCAAACATCTAAAATTTTATATATGCGTATATTGCAGATAGAGAGCTAGCATATGATATTTTTGAAATTACAATAGGGGCATATTAGAACCAAATGATGCATGTAAAAGTTGATTGTTAGCCATTGACGTTCGACGTCGTGTTGCTAGGAAAATTTAAACGAATAAAATACGAGCAACATGTAAAAGTACCATTATTCAAAATTTCATAACAATTGGAGACAACTCTTTTTTTACGTCTGATGTCGGCGAAAGGTCGCATACTACCTTTAATCCTTCTATATGAGAGGAAACGTAGTGAGTGTTAGAATAAAACACAGTAAGTAGGAGTAATGGTTAGAATTAACAATACAAATTAAAATCTGCTTGGCAATTTGAGAAAACATGTTGCAAATGTTGGAGAGCTTGGTAAAAAATTGGTCGAGAAAGATTATAAAAATAGATTCTAATAGTTTGGGATATGCGTAATTATGACTTCCTATATAAGAAATGGGTAACTTGTTCTATACAACAGTGAGTGGTATTATTCAGTTAAAATTTCGAGTAAATGTAGAATTTATAAATACAAAAGTTTATATTAGCAACAGACCAGAAATTTTTTAAACCTAAATTCAGGACTAGAAAGCGTAGGGTACGCTCCCGGAAATTGGAATAACATTTCGATAGAAGAAATATTTAGATTTACAGTACTGTCTTGGAATATACTTCCTCGTCATCGGCAAGAAAAGTAAACTTGAAACATCATAAAAGGCAAATATATTTTGAAATAATTCAGTAAGTAAATGAAAACAAACTACTTTAGCCTCAGCGCAACACATGTTTGGGGTCACGTAACTGGAAATCACTGGTGAGGTGGCAATGATCAATTTATTACCGTATCGGTAGTAGTGAATAAATTTGTTTACGATACTGGAAAGACTTCGGAGAAGTTACTGACATTGTACTTAATTCCTCTGGTAAACAGTGCAGTAATCTAAATTTGCTACAAAGGCACATCATTTTTTAATGATAGAAATGATTAATAATCGTGTTTTATATTAAACATTATATATATTTTTCGGCAAATAACAGTTCATTTCAAACCGGAAGTAGTTAGATTATACATTCACTAAAACTTGACAGTAAAATGTTGTCAACCTTTATGACTGGCCATATTTTTTCACATCTGCTGCGGGTGTCAATGTTAAGTCGAGAATAAACATTGAGCAAATATGGATATAAACAGCAACAACTATTTTAAATTCAGATTACGTTTAGAAACATAATCGAAGATACGTAATAATAGTCTTTTGATTCCTTTGAGTAAAGTTCAGTCGGAAAAAAGCACGAACAAGACAAAACTAACACCAAAACAGACAAACACATTCTAGCACACTTCTACTCATTGCAATCTAACAGCAATAAATGGGCGCGCGCAGTACAGGTTTTATACAGTGCTCCAATGTGTACCTGTGTAGTACGTTTTTTTTTTCGATAACTGTCGGTATGCTTATTTATGTAAAATATATGCAGTCTGAAGCAGAAAATTGAAAACTTTTGTGGCATGTAAGTTTATGTCGGGAACTTATTGCATTTCTGCGAACATGCGAGGCAAATATATTGTAGATATGACTCGAACTATTTCTTGCAGCGGAGTTGCCTGTGTTTTTAGGAACGTAGTATTGCAAAATCCGTTTATCAATTTGTTCACTCTGGAAAGACTGTCTTCGACAACCGTCCCAAAAAGGGCGTTAATTTGATATTGAACGTAATAACAGATGACACCGATTCTTTAGGTAATGAGTTCATTACCTTTTTTAATGTAATTACTTTATAACTTTATTCCTAGGTATTACATAAATCGTTCAAATTCATTTAACCTAGAAAAACTTATGAATACATTGCAGTCAGAATGAAACACAACTGACTAAATTGGCTTTATTCTCTAAACTCATTATTTCAAAATTCAAATATTTTCATTCTCCGTAGACTATAAATTACTAAATTCTCAAATTTTGTTTTTGTCTTATTGGCAATTCTTTTATAACAACACATTAGAAGTTAGTGCAAGTGATAGATACCGGTAAGCACTATGTACATGTATTTATAATTTTACTGTTTTACATTATTTATTGTTTGATGTCAACATCACATGCATGTAACATACCATGATGATATAAGTATCAAGTATCAAGGTACAATTTGCCTTGACATTTTTTTGCTGCATAAAAAGGAAAATGTTGTTTTTTGTTTTTGAATGAAAAACAAAAATGTAAGTCATGAACATCTTCATTGTTTGAAGAATTCTAAATTTTTTTACATGTGTCATATATTGCATAAGGTACTCAAAATGATGCTTTCGTTGAAAGTTGATATTGATGTATGTGTACAATCATAGGTATAAAACATTGAAACAGTACCAAGCTTGAATAGGTTTAATCAAATACTTTTTTGAGTGATGTTGCTGTTGTTTTAAAAGTAAACAATCCTGTCAAACGACTCGAACACGGTTTGAAATTGCAGTCAGACATCGATACTACATATATTGGTTGGTGTGACATTGTTAGAAAAGAAATGTATGAGACAGTACCACGTAGGGCCATACAACCTAATCTGTCGTTTGTTAATAAAATTATTTAAACACATTTCCACGTGCGCGTGAACGTGTACCTGCGCGTACATTATACATATGTATATATCTATGTGTATGTATATGTTTATGTTTCGTTATAAAAATATTTAGTTTTATATGTTTTGCAATAGGGTCCAATAGACCCCAAATACTTTAAAACGATAATTGAAAATCATTATATACAGGTTAGGAAAATATTTGATAAGGAAGAACAATAATGTAAAGGGTCTAATTCGTTAAGAATACAGAATTATTGAATAATATAGAAACAAATTAAAACCTATTTCGAAAAAGAATAAGAAATCTCAATACTATCTCTGAACGTAAGAACTGTAAACCAATGTAGGTGGTTCTCGACGGTGAAAGCATCTCAAATGATGTAAGGATGTGCTTTCTTAATGGCAGACTTCTTTGTGCTAAAGATAGTTTTTAATAATAGGAATCATGAGTATGCTGCAACCACTGTGCATACTTGGTTTGATAATGAAATAAGCATTATTGAAATAGTCAAAGCAACGGAGAGTGCAAAGAAAGGTTTGTTGTCCGTTATACAATATAATGAACGTTTCCTGCATGTATACTGATATGAAATGGTGGCAAGAGGGTTGAAGAGGGCAATGATGGCCCTATACTGTGTACCTGAGTACAACATGGATTGCTTCAGAAGTGTAATAAAAGTTAAGTGAGTATTGCAATGTAATACATAGTCCCCTACCAGTTAACTGCATTCCCTCTAAAGGTCCCTATACTTATATGTAGCGTGAATACAAGAAACATTAAGAAAGGGAGAATATAAATGAGTAGACAAGGTTGCATTATTATTTGAAGTTTGAATATAATTTCTTTCAGTAAATAGCTATGTGCAAGGTAAGAGTTTTTATGTAAAGGGAGATAAATTTAAAAAATTGCAAGGAACAGTTATGGTTCTTTGAAATCACAAATCCACTCAATGTCCTTTATATTTATACGCAGTTTGAATAAATTCCCTTCAGTACTTTTGCATTTACACTGTGGTGAAAAGTAAAGGGAGATACTCAATTTGGCATGGTAGATTTATACTTCTTGTCCAGTGCACTTTCTTTTAATCATGATGAGCGGACCTATTTTACTGCACATAGTGTATTTTTGGTGACAGTTTTATAAAAGCAATTTTTGGTTGCTGTTCATTTAAATGTGTTAAATTAATGATTATGCCGCATTATTATTTGAAGTTGGTGCTTTAGATATAAAAAAATCGGACTGATAAAATGATAGTTGATTGTGTCGTTGTTGATGTTGGTAGAGATATCGGCAGCGGAAGGGAAGCAACTCCTGCATGCAATTGTTCTTTTCTTTAATTGACTCTCCCAGTCAAATAAGAAAATCAATATTTGGGAAGTTATTATTTCATACTGGTAGCGTGAAGAGTTTGGTGTGTTGGGTTAAAAGCTATTATTTCCTCTACGCTTTTGTACACACACCATTTTCAGCTGAATTTTTACTTGAAAAAAATGCGCATAATGTCACTTTAACAATGAATAATATAGTTTGGTTACACATGTACTCAATGCAGATATTTATATAATATCGAAATAAAAACGCTATTGTGTGTCATATCGCCGAAAATTTCCAGTACGATCGGCCTTTTACGTGTTCTGGTCTGGTTTTTTTTACTCCAAACCTGATTATTTAAATATATAAAAAAATATTGTTTGATATAAAACACGCTTATTTATCATTTTTATCATTAAAATAGTATGTGCCTTAATAAATAAATAGTTGCTGTATGAATGTTCTCCCCTATTTCGGGCTACCATTCAACATATCTCATCTCCGTAAACAATGTGTTTATAGACATGGACCATTCCATTTATTTTATATATTGGGGATTGGAGCAAGACGTGGTTGATACAAAACACGACAAATTATTCGTTAATTAAAGCTAGAAAAGTCAGTTTTCGCACGACATGCTTTAATCTGAAGAATTAAAAAAAACCTTATCGTCCTTCTTGATAGCTAGATAAAATGTGATATAATATCGCCTAGAAATCGCCGACTTTGCCCCTATAAAGGTGATGAGAATTTCAATGGTTGTATTTCCTTTACAGAAAAATGTACGAAACTTGATTTGCTGATAAAGTGGGACTAAAAAGGTGATGCCTCCTTTCCCTCTTTCCTTTCTTTTCTTTCCACTTCTCTTTCTGGCCACTTCCTCTCTACTGTCAGTCAGGCTTGTTCAAGACAAAATAGCTGCAGTGGTACAGGGCAGGGATGGTGTATTCGTAATCAGTAATCGTAATCGATTGTAATCAAATACAGTTTTCCATGTAATCGACAGTAATCAGTTATCTAAACCATTTTCGATTACTTGTTATAGTAATATAATCCATTACAGACCTGAAACTTGATGTAATCAGCGATTACATTTTCGATTACTTCGATTATAGAGTGGACAAACGTCAAGTAGTTGGCACTATTTGAATTTTTAAAACTAGCACAAAGAAATGAAAAGCTGGCACAAAAACAAAGCATGTTTTTTTTTATGTTTCTCCACAACAGGAAAAAAGTCCAAGGTCTTCTAAGCACCTACACGTTGGTGTGTAAAACTTGCCCCGTTCGGGTTCGACGCCCGTCGGCGCACCCCGCCTAACTTCTCAGTCCCAGCTGCGTATATATCCCCCTGCCACTCACAGGATACACACATGACACCCAATTGGTACAAGCCGTGGTCTCAACCAGACCTACGCCTAGCTCGGTCACACTTGGGGGTCGCGTGCATACATACCTACCTGACAGTCCAAAACACCACAGCCCGTACCCCTACCGGCCTATAGAACGTCATAAACAGTATTAAGTGAAATCCTTCAACAGTGATTCCTCCGTGACTACGGCACCGAACCGGGCCATGTTTGGTACCGTTGTGAAGGTCTCCCAAGCACCCACACGTTGGTGTGTAAAACTTGCCTTTAAAAAGTCCCGTTTGCGTTCGACGCCCGTCGGAGCACCCCGCCAAGCTTCTCCGTCCCACCTGTGTACGTCCACCTGTCACTCACCGTGTACGCAGCACAATTGGGACCTGCCGTGCTGCTGGTCTCGACCAGACGTACGCATAGCTCGGTCACACTTGGGGGTCGCATGCATACATACCTACCTGACCGACCAAAACACAACAGCCCGTACTCGTACCGGCCTTTACACCGTCCTATATAATATTAAGTGAAATCCTTCAACAGTGATTCCTCCGTGACTACGGCACAGAACCGGGCCATGTTTGGTACCGTTGTGAAGGTCCCCCGAGCAACTACACGTTGGTGTAAAAAAAACTTGCCTTAATAGTCTATTGTTCGGGTTCATATCCCGTACGCGCGCTCAGTCAGGTCTAGAAATAAAAACAGATATTCAGCACCCAATATTCAAATCGAAATATACTAAACTTAACTTTTCAACATGCTGATATGGTAGTATGGAATTACAATGTACATTCCTTCTGATATAAGAAACGCATCTACTATTGCCTCCTTTCGTATCAAGTACAGACAGTATCTTCTAAATCGGTAACTGATCTCTGATATTTCAATACTTTTGCTCATTACTGTAATTCATGTGTTATTTCTCATTACTGCATGTAACTCAGGTGCAATTGCTCATAACTGCATGAATGTGTTTTAGTGATCATGATTTTTCGACGTAGTCGTATACTTTTGATTTGAACTTCCGTTGGTATGGACGCGTTGCTAACCAACTTCGTTATAATGTGACCAATCAGAATCTGCAAATTATTGGCTACCGTTTCGGTACCGGAATAAGCAGTGTACTGCCCGGGAGCCTTCTGAAACACAAAATGTGTGTATTTTTTTATATTATAGTTATTTATAATAAATCATGTTGCAAAAAAAGAAAAAACAGAACACGTTATGTCAAGGTTTCTGGACAGTACGAAGATCAACTTTTGTATTCAACGAGGTGTTGTCCGGGGCCGGACATCTAGCGTCATTGATTATTGGCTAGCGTTTCGGTACCGGAATAAGCAGTGTACTGCCCGGGAGCCTTCTGAAACACAAAATGTGTTTATTACGTCACCTACGTCGACCATCTTTTTTTTTTAAAGATATTACTTGTTTATATTTAACTGCTTTTGTATTATGAATGCAATGTTTATAGGAAGGCCTCGAGGAAGATAAGTCCTGGAACTTATTGAGTAACCTTCTCTAAATAAAGAATATTACTATTGTTATTATAGTACTAGCTGCGTACGGACCCCTGCCAAGCAGCGGACACGCACCTAATACCCAATTGACACCTGCCGTGCTGCTGGTACTGACCAGACCTACGCGTAGCTGGGTACCAATTGGGGGTCGGGGCTCAAACTCGCTCACCTGAAAGACCAAATACCCCAGGCCGTACTCCTATAGCGGGCTTTATCTTTAGACCGTCCTATACAGTATATAGTGAACTCTTTCAACAGTGATTCCTCCGTGACTACTGCACCGACCCGGACCAAGTTTGGTACCTGTGTGAAGGTCTCCCAAGCAACTACACGTTGGTATGTAAACATTGCCTTTATTGTCTTCCGTTCGGGTTCAAACCCGAACGCGCACTCAGTACTAGCTATGTACGGACCCCTGCCTTGCAGCGGACACACACCTGACATACAGCTGGCACCTGCCGTGCTGCTGGTACCGACCAAACCTACGCGTAGCTAGGTACCAATTGGGTTTTGGGGCTCAAACCCGCTCACCTGAAAGACCAAAACGACACAGGCCGTGTCCCTATATCATTCTGTAGGCCACACCTACACATTGGTGTGTAAATTCGCCTTAATACTGTGACATTCAGATTCGAACCCCCGCCAAGCATGAGCACGCCTTCGCCGTGCAGCGGTCCGACTGCCACCAACCGAATACAAGACTGACACCACCCAACTGGGAGCCGCACTCTTGTGCACAGCTCCCCGGACCACGTCCGACAGCCGCCAACCGAACTTTTCCACAAACTTGAAGGCTACAGTTTTTATAGCTTTGTTTACGGACCATACGACCAGATTCATCAAAGCTCAGAAAAAAGTCTTGGAAGATGTTTTTCTAACTTAAACCCTTTAGAAGTTTAAAAACATATGGCGTCAACATGACCAATCTTAATTACTACATATTAAAGTATAATGTAGAAATGCGCAATACGCAGGCAGGGTCTTAATATGTTTGTAAACAGTCAATGAACGTTATGTAAAGCATCTCTTACAACCGACCAATGGTAAACACAGAATTAGTCTGCTGGAGTGCGCGAACGCACAATCTGGATTTTATATACGATCCCTGGAACAATGTAGTCAATCTGATAGTAACTTTAGGGGTCAAAATACCGTGTGCGATTTACAAGAGGTATTTTGTCCAGTCATTTAAGGAAACGTTCATCGAGGCTATCCAAACTTGGCATTATAATGCTTTTCCACACTATTTAGACCCTGTGCATAAATTATATTTGCACATGTCGTAGGTTTACTTTCTGTTCTGTGATGGGGCATGTGTTTACCAGGCCTGCAAAGGCACAATTACACAAGGAAATAAATAATTTCTGGTGGAAAAAAGAAAAAGTCAGGCGTAAGCCATATCGACTGTATTCCAAGTGCCCAATGCATGAAAATGCATATCATTACAATATTACAGGCGCGCAATGCTAACAAATAGCATGAAACGAAAGCAAATAAGATGAACAAATGAAATGAAACAACTAATTACCTGCAAAGGCACAATTACACAAGGAAATAAATAATTTCTGGTGGAAAAAAGAAAAAGTCAGGCGTAAGCCATATCGACTGTATTCCAAGTGCGCACGCGCCGGGTGAAAACCCGGGAATGTCAAATTCGTGAAAGAGGCCCGTCATGCAAAATTAGTCGTTAGGTAATGAAATGAGATGAATGTTAATGTGGATGAAGAAAAATTAAATGAGTGGGAAATTTATAGGATGTATGGTCTGGTAAAGCCTGTAATATTACATATACTGACAAATACAACAGATATATATACAAAAGACATGGACAGAACATATACTTAGGAACAAGGACATATAACATATAACATATAAACAAAATTAATGTGGTGTTCAACCTCGTGACACACAGGTTATTAATATATTCTGAAATGCCTCTGCTTCCTTTTTGTCATGCTTAAAAAACATGCGCGGCGTCTTTGATGCTTTGCATAAAACTTTTTAAAGATTTATAGAGACCAGGGATGAAAACTGAGGAATCACCTTTCCCGAATATAAATAATTCATCAGTTACCGGATGTGCGAAGCCGAGAATAGTAAATACATGACTTTGACTTTCACAACAAAATTTAAGCAATCAGCTCTCCATATATCTCATCTTCATCATTTTCACGGTCAATCTATACCATAGAAGTTACATGATCAACAATGAACTGTTTTGCTATCACTCAAGATCCGTAGACAAAGTGCACATTTTTAGTAAACAAACTGTCATGTTTGCTGGGGCGGAGCAATCTTTCAACCCTACCATCATGAAATGTTGTCCTGAAAAACACAGAAAAAATAAATGTTTCAACACCTGGCCGTAAATATGTTATCATAATTATGATAATGCATTCATTTGTTTGTCATACTATGAGAAATGCAAAACCCAAAGATTAAATCAAGTGGTATTTAGTATGAAATTCCATCAGATTTATCGAATAACTCCATGCTGTATGAGTCAATTGTGTGGACCTTTATAATTTTATTATATCATAGTGTACATATGTTATAATGTATATATTACAATGAAAAATCTACGATTAACATCTCGTAATCATCCATTAATTTTTGTCAATTTTTGGTATTGTTAGCTGATAAAGCATGAGACTATAACATCGCTTCTTTGCCAAAACCTTTGTGTAAAATATTCTAAAGTATTAATGTTAAATTTTTACTTCCTATTAGTAGCTTTATTTACGGTTAGTGCTTTACAGTAGAAGCTTTAATACTAAGTAGATTTGTGAAAAGAAGTGTGAAGAAATACCTCAAGTGGACGTTAAAATGCAAACCGTGCAATTTTCTTTGCTAGTGATACTATCACTTTTTTCACGTAAGTTTTGAAAATTAACATGTCTTATTTTATGTTCCAATGTTTATTTTGGTTCGAATTCATGTAATGAAGCAAAAAAGATAAATCATATTGCGATTACGGTTTGCTTAATTTTAGCCGCGGTGATGTAATTTCATACTGTGCTTGATGAAACTTGAAATTACCGTTAGATGTTGTTCTGTTTGTTACATGTACATGTTTATATGCATATGTATTATGAAATGTATCTGAATTATAAGGTAATTGTCAAATGTTAATGTATCTACATGTACTTTTATTTGCTGATGACATTGTTCTTTTACTACTGATCCTTAAAGTTTACAGTCTCAAATTGATGCTAACTATTATTCTCTGAGATGGGGATTAACCATAAATAAAAGCAAAACTAAAATGTGTATTTGAAAAACGAAAGAAAAGTAGATATCCAGATTTTTAAACTGATTATGAAAAATTCATAACTGCTATTAGAATGAGAATACGAGATCATTTTATGCAGGAATGGCGCAATACTATTGCAACACAACCGAAATTGGAAAGATATTGTAAATATAAGACTGATTTTTGTTTTGAAAAATATTTATGTTATGTCAAAAAACAATTAATTGAGAAAATGTCTTACAAATCCCATTCTCTTGAAATAGAGGTGGACAGGTATAATAATATAGAAAGAGAAAATAGAATATGTAAATTGTGTATACAAAATGTTGTAGAATCTGAATACCGTTTCATATTATGCTGTCCTCGTTATAGAGACTTAAAGTGGAATTATGCGCATTTTTTTTCAAGTAAACATCCAGCTGAAATAGGTGTGTGTAAAAAAGGGTAGAGGAAATAATAGCTTTTAACCCAATACACCAAACTCTTCCTGTTACCAATTCGAAATTATAACTTTCCAAGTATTACTTTTCCTATTTTGACTGGGGCAGTCTTTAAAAAAAAAACAACTGCATGCAGGAGTTGCTTCCCTTCCACTGCCGAAATCTCTACCAACATCAACAACACAAGGGAGATCACTGCGAAGAAAGGAAAGGAACTATTATCTTATTAGTTCGATTTTTTTATTTCTAAAGCACCAACTTCAAATACTAATGCGGCATTATCATTAATTTAACGCATATAAACTATAAAAATAAAATAAAATAAATAAATTAATATAAAATGCACAGCAACCAAAAATTGCTTTTATAAAACTGTCGCCAAAAATACACTATGTGCAGTATGATGCGCATAATGTCACTTTAAGTTCCTCAAACCTGGAAAGATGCAAATGTTTGTGCTATTCCCAAAAAGGGTGACCCGTCCGTACCCAACAACTATCGACCGATTTCATTGCTTAGTTGTGTAGAAAAGGTATTCGAGCGCATTATGTATATTCAATTATATTTGATAATAACTTTATCTCGTCCTTGCAATCTGGATTCAGACCAGGAATCTCAACAGTAAATCAACTCACTTGAGGCACAAATGATAACTTTGCAAAAGGCTGGATTGGCCGGTTGTTTACTGAACTGGTTTTCTGACTATCTTACAGACGACAATCTGTTGTTTTACCGGGTACCCAATCTGATTGGTCAACAGTAAATGCAGGTGTTCCCAAATGCTCTATTCTAGGCCCAATCCATCAATGATATAATTATTATGATCATAATATTATGGTGGCTGATTTCTGCCAAGTCGTGTTTTCGACATTTCGGGGCGAAAAGTCGAAAGCTTTTAAACTTGCCAAGTAGTTATTTCGCTGCGTTTTCGAGTTCTCGACTTTTCGACTTGGCGGGGTGAAAAGTAAAAAACACGACAGAATAAAGGCGAAAACACAACACACAAAGAACGAAAACACGTCGTGTTTTTTCGTCGAGTTTCAAGTTGGCGGATTTTAATGGGTCGTGTTTTCGATCTTTACTTGTCGTGTTTTCGACTCTCGGGACGAAAAGTTGAAAACACGAAAACTCGTCAAGTAGCTATTTTTCGTATTTTCGGGTTTTCACGTTTGTACTTGGCGGGACGAACAGTCAAAAATACGACAGATTGAAGGCGAAAACACGACACACAAGTGGCAAAAACAGACAAAGTAGCTACTTGGCGAGTTTTCGTGCTTTCGACTTTTCGCCCCGAAATGTCGAAAACACGACAGGGCAGAAATCAGTCACCATAACTATACCTACTAACGTACATCTTTGCTGACGAAACTTATGCATATGATTGTTGATCATCCTATTCCAGCAGCAGAAATTCTCATTCCGATATTGTAAAGGTATCCAACTGAGCCAATAAATTGTTAGGCACGTTTAACCCTTCTTATTCAGAGACAATGACCGTACCCACGAAATTCAAACAAACCTTTTCTTCCACCAATTCTTATGCACGAACAACCTATAACTTCAGTTACTTGTCACAAACATAGTGATATCCATCTTTCTGAAGATTGCTCTTATTCATGTAGATAGAAGGTCTTTAGAGGTCATATTCTTATCTTTCATAAGACCTCTTATGGGAGTCCCACGGTGGGCAATAAACAATCTAAACAACAACAAGGTTGTACCTGATGAGGTCTGGCATCGAATCAAGGTATTAAAGCAAATACTGTGTTCATTAGCCCATTAGTGTCTTCCCCGAGATTATTGTGCCTTCGGCACGTTTACATGTACTATCAATGTACCTGTTTTAAGGACTACTGATAAGTATTCACATCGTGGGCCATCTAAAATGTTACCGCGCTTTTCGTTCAAATGCTATAGTGACATTGTAGGCCATTTTGGATTTTCGTCTCTATATTTCAGATGTATTGACAGAAGAAGTGTGCTCATATTATCCTTACACGTATTGTGAGGATGGTTACTATTGCTGCGAATACGACACCAAATGCTGGTAAATATCTTAAAACAACGGTTCCGTTGACTAAAATTATACATGTATTACTTAAGCTCAATATTATTGGCAGTTAATAACTAAATAGTAAATACATTGTGTGAAGAATAACAAAGTATTTTGTTACCATTTGAATTGGCTTGATTTATAAACAATATATATAATATCCTATGTGAAGGTTAAGGAAGGCTGCATGTTACCTGAAATGTGTTTTCGAATCTCGTTTAGTCTGAAACCGTATTGAAGTGGTCCTTGGTGATCTAGTAGTAACTTCGTTTAGTAACCTGGATTCCCCTATCAGGCCATAATGACTGCCATTAACTACATATTAATACCCCCCCCGCACTCAAAGGGTATTCTGGATTCAGCTTGTCTATCTGTCTGTATGTCCGTCTGTCTGTAGACGCACCCTTGTGAATGCTAAATCTCAACACCCCTGGTCAGAATTTAATGATACTCCACAGAAATGAACATGAATATGCCTATTTGTGCATGGTCCATGTTTCGGGTCACTATATCAAAGGTCAAGGTCACTGGGGCTCGAGATAGTCCTTGTGGACGCTTAATCTCCAAAATCCCTGGCCAGAATTTAATGATACTTCACAAAAGTGATAAGTACCATGCTTTGTTGTGCAGTGTCCATGTTTTGGGTCACTAGGTCAAAGGTCAAGGGAGCTCGAGATAGTAAAATACTGTTCGCTCTTTATCTCCAAAACCTCGGTCACAATTTAATGATATTTCACAGAAGTTCCACGTTTCGGGTCACTAGATCAATGTCACAGGGGCTCGAGATAATAAAATCTTGCGGGCACATAATCTCCAAAACCCTTGGTCAGAATTTGATTATTAGTGGTAAGTACCATGCTTAGTTGTGCATGGTCCAATAATTAAAGCGTCATATGTTACATAAACTTTATATACTGTGTCAGTGCAGTGTTCGTGAGGTGGTATTCATCACCTTCGGTGATAGTTCTAGTTTTTTATTGTATGAGACACCATATAATTATGATTAAACCACTCGTTTATGAGAGACAGAGTATCATTTTAGTGACCCGGTTATTGTAATGTGGCCTTCAGCTGTGGTCTACCAAAGCCAGACCAGGTCAATAACTAACAGTCACTTGTTCGCTTCTTCAAAAATTATATAATATGCGATGATAGCAGGTATTTATACTATTTATTAATCGTACTGTTACCATTCAGTCTTGCAATACATCTTTGTAAATACGGATTTGAAATATTATTTGTTTCGTTATTTCAATTTTACTAGTCGCTTATTTTCTATGTTGAGAAGAGGCTGTTACAATAACAACCTTCCCACTGATTGGTCACAATGACTATGATTCATCCTCATAAATGTGGTGAAATGGTATATTTTGATTGAAGATGTCTTTGAAGAAATTGAAAAAAGATAGATGTCTTCAAAGCAAACAGAACAAAAAGAACAAAAAGAACAAAGATGATAATAGATAAATAAAAGCGTTTTTGAAGCAAAACGTAATAGAAAAAAGAGATGTCTTTGAAAAAAAATTTGTGCAGGATAGTCATAATCAGCTATTTAGCGAAATAGAAAGCTTTAAACACAAACACACCTACTCAATATCAAATTTGATATAAATTGTTTTAGCGGAAGTCTTTAAACACAAACACACCTACTCAATATCAAATTTGATATAAATTATTTTAGCGGAAGTCTTTAAACACAAACACACCTACTCAATATCAAATTTGATATAAATTGTTTTAGCGGAAGTCTTTTAACACAAACGCACCAACTCAATATCAAATTTGATATAAATTGTTTTAGCGGAAGTCTTTTAACACAAACGCACCTACTCAATATCAAATTTAATATAAATTGTTTTAGCGGAAGTCTTTAAACACAAACGCACCAACTCAATATCAAATTTGATATAATTGTTTTACCTGAAGTCTTTAAATACAAACGCACCAACTCAATATCAAATTTGACATAAATTGTTTTAGCGGAAGTCTTTAAACACAAACGCACCAACTCAATATCAAATTTGATATAAATTGTTTTAGCGGAAGTCTTTAAACACAAACGCACCAACTCAATATCAAATTTGATATAAATTGTTTTAGCGGAAGTCTTTAAACACAAACGCACCAACTCCATATCAAATTTGATATAAATTGTTTTAGTGGAAGTCTTTAAATACAAACACACCAACTCAATATCAAATTTAGTATCAATTGTTTTAATTTTAGCCCAGTTTTAGCTATCGGTGCAATTATTGGAATAGCGATTGGAGGTATCTTATTTATCAGCTGTGTTGTTGTTGTGATATGTGTCGTCACCAAGAAAAGCCATCGACCTGGTCAAGTTATTCATCCTTCACAACAAACAGGTATCTACATTTAACTTGTTATGATAAGTTAACATTTAGCTTATTACAAATTGACACACAGAAATAATTTTTGGTCTTGGTTTCTTTATTCTTACTTTTATATTTACTCGAACTAAACATTTTGATATTTTATAGGCGTTGCCATTATTTCAAGTGGCCAGCAACATGGACCACCAATGTACGGTCAACCGGTGTATGGGCAGCCGTCGTATGGGCAGCCGTCGTATGGACAGCCGTCGTATGGACAGCCGCAGTACGGGTTGCAACAGCCACAAGGTGTTGAAAAAGCCGGGTCAAGTGATCCGGCATACCCACCCCCTCCTGCTGCTTACTAAATGCAAATTGACTGTCCTGTTGTGCTTCGTTTAAAGACTACTGGACTATAACTTTAATCTCCTTTATTACTAATATTACGCTATTTTATCATCTTGCAAATTGTTTAACTTTTATGTGCATATAGTTATCTCCATAAAATTATTATTTTAACACGACTAATTATGTTTGGCAGTTAAATAAAGAAGGAAAGAGATTCATATAAGCTGTATAGCTTTCTTCTCAATCCTGGATGCTGTTTATATATGAAATGTATTTGTTCATGCTTTGATATACAAATAAATAATGTTTAAACTAAATAAAGAAGGAAATTAATTGCTATTTGTATTGTTAATTCTGCAATAAACAGCGTTCCGATGCGCTAGCCGTCATATCGTCATAAATGGCATAAACGTTTGCCTTGTGACGGACTAATAAATGTCCGCGTCAAATGTAGCCATTGCATCTATATCTCCTTTTTTATTAGTCTTGTTAGAATCAAAATAGTATCCTTAAAACGTGCAATAAACAACTCTTTGTCGTTCAGCTGCTTAGCTATAAGCCTTCATTACTGTGCATCAGAACTCAAAATCGTTGTTTATTAGACGATGAACACCACTAAAATGAATATTACTGGTACATGTACTTCTTAATAAAAATATTTTGTCTCAGAGTAAATTTCCGTAATCTACGGTGTATTGTGTTTCCATATTTCTCGGCATTGCTATATTTTCTTTTTATTGTCATTTGCTTTCACGCATATTTCATATTCATCTAATAAAATTTGACATCTACTCATTGCTTTCTGAAAACAAAGTGATGACTCTTTTTCTACCTTTGAATACTGGTTGTAAAGGAAGATATATGTATGTTGTTTTTATTTTTCCTCCTTTTCTTTGATTTCATTAGACTGTTCCTTATTCTCCAAAATCGAAAATGTATTTCCTCTAGAAGAGTTTGGTTAATTTAGGTGTACATGTATATGTATGGTGCATGACACAGAACGCGTCCAGTTCCAGAGATACATCAGTCCAGCGCGTTAACTACTAGACCACTGATATCTCGAATCATTTCTGCCAGAGACTTTAAAAGCGGCTAGCCATTGTCAATTAGACATTGTCAACTGGTTGCATCTTTACGTGACATCTGACAGGTCTCGATTTCTGCCATTGGTTTAGTCAAAGACTTTACATCCTAAACAAATCTTGATAAACTACAAAAAAATGTACCTAAAAGTTTGTTTTAACTGAAAATGAAATGCGTGACAGAATGCACTTAAAATTTAAGGCCTGTTGGAATTCGATTGTTCGCATTATAGCTGTTTAAACAATAAACTTAAGGTGTACATATTCGATTATTCAAATGCTGATTATTTTATTAGCGGGCCAAATAGCTTATAATTATATAAGAAGCTGCGCCCACTACCTTACTTAAGGAACAACCCTTCTTTTGCTGGTAACTGCAGCCGTTGCAAGTCACCACACGTATATATTTTATGTAAGAAGGGAACACTGCTTCATAAATCTACTACCTTGGCATATACAACAAAACAGTTTGTTTGGGAAAAGGCCGTGACTTTATTTTTTTTCTTTTGTTAATTACAATTAAAATGTACACATAATGCGCTTAATGAGAAAATTTAAATAAGAGAAGCGTTCCAGCAAAGATGCATGGAAACGAATTAGAAACTGCGAGTATGCAGAAGACTTATTTGATAGACAAGAGTACTCGCCGGTCTTGGAATATACCAAGTACGACCGTCTTTTGTAGACAGGAGGAACTATTCCGCACTGTACACAGACAGTCTTCGAACAAAGATTGTTTAAACAAACTAAACATCTTAACGTAGAGAGGCAAGCCCAATTCTGAACCAACATAAAAGTGTAAACTACATATGTTCGTATTCAATGTTAAAGATTAGTACATAAGAGGCTTGCTCTATCCATCACAGCTCAAATAACCTTGATATGCTTATCAACAAGTTATTCGCCTTGTAAGTTCTCAACGAGTTGTTCATTCGCAGACGCAGCAAAATGGAAACGTAAATATGTTGCATTTACATATATAGTAGCGCGAAATTGCAGAAGACTGTATACGTAAATCGAAACATGTATATAATTATTATTACTGTAAAATTTGAAGCACACACGAGTTGTTCATTCGCAGACACAGCAAAATGGGACGTATATATTTTGCATTTACATATACAGTAGCGCGAAACTGCAGAAGGCTGTATATGCAAACCCAAACATGTTAATAACTATTATTACTACAATATTTGCATCCGAGAAATAGACGTGTTAAGTCCAAATTCGTGATTCATTTGATAACAGACAAGTATCTAAAAGAAGCGAGGGTGCACAAATCGACGAACAACCCGCACGAACCGTGGAAGATAGGTGTCAGAAATTGACCCTTTATCTTACAGGCATGTAACAAAGTGGTACCCAAATGCCACTTAAAGCTGACGATAGGCAAAGCCTTCGCTTAAACGGGGCTTGCTTCTCTCTAAATGTATAGAAGATCGACATTTTTTAGTACTAATTAAAACGTTAACACATATATATCTTTTTGAAAAAACAAAGAAACAAACGAACAAAAGAAATATGTCACGACTATATGATTTAAGCTTTCAACGTTTGCCAAGAAAAAATATATATATATATAATTATATATCATTCACTGAGACACCAAAGCCGCCAAGGAAAAACTCCGCTGTTTTTTAACAGGAAGAAACCTGTACCCGTGGCGAGTGCAAAGCTGTCCTCAGGATATAGGATGACGGGGTAATCACATCCGATGCCTTTACATATTTGTTATATCCCTTATAGAAATCTGAATGTCATAAATCTGAACCTTTGATTACCGTATTATGTCGCGCTTTCCTTACAACGTTCAATTGCAAGCATAGCTAACATGTGTCTATGTATTGTCAATAATACTTGGCTCACTTAAGGCTTTTACTATATAGCTAACATAGCGTATTACACATAAATCCAACATACAATTGGTTCAATTTTTAAACAAGTTGTAATGTTCCATTGGCTTAGTCGTTGAACTATAAATCTGAATGCTTCTTCTTGGTGAATATGGATGATGGAATTGAAAACATCGGCAAAGAATATAGGTGCAACTCTGTTTACGATGAAACAACTGAGCCTGAAAAAGTAAGCTAAACGGAAGAATCAATGTAAAACGATATACAACAAGAGCTGTCCCTCACAAGTGATGAATGCCCCCGAAAGAGGTGCCTCACAGTCTGTGTCCTCTCCATGTGCTCAATAAATGTGCTATGTAATTTTAAAATCCTTCCATGCATGACAGAGTAACCATGCATACAGTATTCCATTACTTTAAACACTAAGTGTGACCTTGACCTTTGAGCTAAGGACTTGGGTCTTGCACGCGACACATCCGCTTAATGTGCTAGACATTTGTGCCAAGTTATTTTAAAATCCTTCAAAGCATGATAAAGTTATAGTCCGGACACAAATGTACGCATATATACAGGATTCCATTACCTAGCTAAACGGAGTCGCGTTACAACAAGAGCGTCTCACAAGGATGAGCCCGAAAGGGGTGCCTCACGTCGTGTCCTCTCCATGTGCAAAAATGTGCTATGTAATTTTAAAATCCTTCCATGCATGACAGAGTAACCATGCATACAGTATTCCATTACTTTAAACTCCAAGTGTGACCTTGACCTTTGTGGTAGGGATGTGGGTCTTGCACGCGACACGTCGTCTTGATGTGCTAGACATTTGTGCCAAATTATTTTAAAATCCTTCAAGGCATGACAAAGTTACAGTCCGGACACGAATGTGTGCATATATGCATATATAGAGGAATCCATTACCTTCAAACTCTAAGTATGACCTTGACCTTTGAGTTAGGGACGTGGGTCTTGCACGCAACACGTCGCCTTGATGTGCTAGACACTTGTGCCAAGTTATTTTAAAATCCTTCAATGCATGACAAAGTTACAGTCCGGACACGAATGTGTGCATATATGCATATATAGAGGAATCCATTACCTTCAAACTCTAAGTATGACCTTGACCTTTGAGCTAGGGACGTGGGTCTTGCACGCGACACGTCGTCTTGATGTGCTAGACATTTGTGCCAAGTTATTTTAAAATCCTTCAATGCATGACAAAGTTACAGTCCGGACACGAATGTGTGCATATATAGAGGATTCCATAACCTTCATACTCCAAGTGTGACCTTGACTTTTGAGGTAGGGATGTGGGTCTTGCACGCGACACGTCGTCTTGATGTGCTAGACATTTGTGCCAAGTTATTTTAAAATCCTTCAATGCATGACAGAGTTACAGTCCGGACACGAATTTGTAAGTGGGGACGCACAGACGGACGGACGGACAGACGGACTGTGCGATTTTAATATGCCACCCTTCGGGGGCATAATAAAAGGGAAGGGAGGGATTTTTTGTCCTGGATATGTTCGCTACGGCCTTCTACAAAGGTGTGGTGATTTATTGAAGGTTGAGTTCACACGGAAAAAGCGTGCTGTTTAACAATTATAACTAGAACTGTCACAAGAGTGACGAATTATACCCCCACAATACAGCTTTGTCACAGAAGTATGGCAACCATAAGAAAGGAATGGCCACAAGGACATAGAGTTGAGTTATTATACAATAACTTGTGTAAAAGCATACAAAATGTGTAAGGTTAGAAATTATCAATTATTGTTCAATTTAATAGGTTTATTTCAAACAAAAAATTGCGCCTGGACAAGCGTAAGAAATAGAAACCATTCAAATGTTCCAAGTAAACCGTTTTACTGTAAACCATTTTACTGGCTCACTGTGACCTTGACCTTTGACCTACTGACCCAAAGTCGAACTTGACCTGTATTTCATGATGTTACAGCTGTGTACCGAAAATTATTTAAATCGGTCAAGCCTTTCATGAGTTATCATCCGGAAACTGTTTTACATTACAGTTCAGAGTCACTGTGACCTTGACCTTTGACCTACTGACCCCAAAGTTGAACTTGACCTGTATTTCATGAAGTTGCACGTGTGTACCAAAAATTATTCAAAAGGGTAAAGTCGTTCATGAGTTATCATCCGGAAACCATGAAAACCAACAGACCGACCGACCGACAACCCGACAAACAAACCGACAAGCTCACTCCTATATACCCCCCCCCCCACAAACTTCGTTTTGTGGGGGTATAATAAAATGGACTGTGTCAAATAAAGACAATATAAGGTGTACCCGACGGACTTCCCTTACTACGGTTACGACGTGATCTGTGCTTAAAGGCCCACAAAAATAATAGAGCTTTATTTCCGAAAAGAACATAAATCTTCTTAATGTTACATGTACATGTATGATATTCAGATTTTTCAAAATATTTTAATTTCAATTTTCGTCATTTTCATTTTTTTGACGCCCCTTGCCCACTTGAAGAGAGGTTAGTTAAGGGCCTTCAACAGTACGTAAGTGGATAGGAAGGTAAAAACTAGAATTATCAAAATATCTCTAACGACAAAATGCAGTTCATTAAAACTTTGCACAAATAAAGGTTATTAAAGTATCTTTATTTTACATATGTTAGGCATGTTAGGACAGTATAGAAAAATAGCTAGACCTCATATTTCCCGAAAATTCTAATTACATCCTAACGCAAAAACTAAACAACACAGAACAGCGTTTTCAATGTCAACGGAAGCAATATGATACTGACAACAATATATTGTGTCCTTTTGTCAAACGCATGTATAATCAAAGCACTGAAAGTACTTGTGGGACGGTTATGTTTGGCATGTGTAAATTTAATTTAGGCAAGCAATACTGAAATGTTCAACTACATGTGAAATACTAAAATATTCAACTCTAAATGATAAACTGAAATGTTCACTCCAATACGTGAAAATGTTCAATCATTCATTTGTGAAATTCTGTTCAACTGCTAACTGAGCTTTGTAATGTTTAGCTAAAAGCGACTTCACTGCTCAAGTCCAAGACGTTCATATTAGAACACAAGATGCAGGCCAATGTTGATGAAATGAAAAATGATTTGCAATCCTCATAAACCTGTGTTTCAGATTGCAAATTTGTGAAATGAACTTGCAATGATATAGCGCTAAAAAGGTAGTACTAGACAGCTAGTGTTTAGTTTGAAGAAACTAGTGTCAGTCCGCTTCAGTTAAATCAGCCGTGCACCCCACGGACATAGATAGTATACAAACAAAAAATGAGTAATACTATGTTAAATCATAATAAGTAAATTCTTTAAAGTCTTCATTTAATAATTTACCCTTACCAATGTTGATTTCAAACCGGAAGTGGTTAGTGCATACCAAAAGTGATTTCAGTCCGGACAATGAAAAACTGAGTTCATTGCAAACCGGAAGTGGTTAATGTATACCGAAAGTGACTTCAGTTCGGTAAATGGAACTGTATGGACGTATTTAAAATTGGTAGTCGAGTGGCTATTCTTTTGTTCTCTCTATTGTGCGTTAAGTCACATAAGCCCAAAAATAGCCACATAAGACATACGGAACGAATGGCATCAAAGAAAAATGTTGCCACAGCCACTAAACCCCCACAATTGGGGCTCGGACAGGAATATGAAAGAATGTCAAACTTTTGGACACCTTTTCATCTGGTACTAACCAGCAAACAATTACTGTTATAGCTTGGGTTTATGTATGCATAAAAGCTGGTTTTAGATCTTTATCAAAGTATCGTAAACATGTATATGATTAAAAAGTTCAAAATATTTTAACTAAAAGGGGATAAAAATAAAAGCAAACTGCGAACTTTATGAATGGGGCACCAATTCCACTCAGATAAGTTTTGTCTTTATACAATCCTTAATATAATATATATAAATACAAGACTTCTGACAGGCGCAGGTTGAAGATACAAGGGAAACCGGGCGCGAGACTCTTAATTCTTTTCACGAATAGTGTTTGTTTTACATGCCCGGTGTACATAGCACCGATACACATCTATGTACAATATGTTTTTAACCAGTTCTGTGCCACGGGGCCAAAATCGGGCCAACTGATATACTACGTTGAGTGCCATGGGGCCAATTTTAGGCCAGTATTTAATAGGTTATTTAAAGATGGAATATTGGTTGAAGGACAGACTATTCTATGTCTCAGTAACATTGAACATATTAAACAGTATTGGGATTGATTCGGGAAGCGTCGGGTATAAACTTTTGTGACGTCATCAACGTTATGACGTCATTTATTTTGGCACGAAATCTCGACCGATTCGCGCCATTGTCTGTGTGATGTCAAGCCTAGTGAATATCCATAGGAGGATGTAAATTGTCGTGAGTTTGGCGTAAATCTATGTCCAAAGATATTTCTACACAGAAGCAACACCTAGATATGATAAGATTTCTAGTTCCTATCCTGTTTAGTAGTATTGATAAAAAAGTCGTTCGACAAAAAATACATTTTATAACCGATTTGGATTCTACAGTTTAATGAGTTTAGTCCAGCCTGATCGAATTCCAGTCGATATCAAATAGCAAATACGTCTGATCATACAGAGTAACTTTCTTCTCAAGAACCAAATGACGAATATATGGAGGTCTACAGTTTGTCCCTCTTCGATTTAATTCGAATATTAACAGGACAGCAACAAGTGCAATTTATCATGGTAGGTCAGATCGTGGTCTGACACAAGATTTAGTTTCCAATTTCAAAACTTGTTATAGTAATAAAAGAATAGTTTAGATTAACAGATTAAACTTTCGCTAAGTTAACCATGCAATACCGTTGAATTCTTTCTTCTGTTGTTTTGACAACATAAATGTCTGCTAACAAAATATCGAATGCAAAAAAACCCAACAAATTCTGGCAATTACGTTATTCATTTGAGAATTGCAAAAGCGCACCGCTGTTCTGACATAGTAAAAAGTGATGTGTACATGTGTGATAAGTAGTATTTATAAGATAAATGTATATCAATTATTCTGAGTCAACATGTATTTTTAAAAATACTTTTGACAATATCTATTTCAGTTTTATTATCTTTATTCTGATATTAAACATAGTTAACACAAATATTAACTTTAGCGCAATATGTATTCATTAAAGTTTGAGTACTGACCAGCATACACTTCCTATACCTTGTCAGGATAGCTGATTGCAATAACCGGACTGCGTCAAGTAAGTGAAAGCGCCCAGTGAACGCACGACGGATTTTATTTCGTGTTTTCTCTAATGGCGGCTTAGTTTGGGGAAACACAAAAACAAGGCTAATAAAAAAACACCCTGCTAGTTGTGTGTACAGGGGATGGCGTGGGGTCTTTCGTATGGTGTGCGTACTGCAACACGGTTATTGTAAGATACACGAAACATTCTAATATCATTAGATACAGATCAGAGGAAGTCGATGCAAGTTTGGAAAAATGTGGTTCATATGTTTCGCGAAATCTTACGTATTTCGTGTATAATCCCATCCGCTCGTCTAACTAAATCTCAAAATTTTCTGTCAGCTGGTCCAATGTCGCATCGGTTGCCAGGTTATTTCAAATGATTTTTTATTTGGTTTTGAGTTTAACGCCGTTTGTCAACAGTATTTCAGTCATATGCAGGCGGGCAGTTTACCTAACCATCATTCCTGGGAAGGATCAGTACTAGATCGCTACCCTTCACAAGAAACTGCCAACTTTCCAATATAATTAGGCATGGTCGGTAGCGGGACTCGAACCAACGGCCCTAAATTAGTTACAGGTTTTGTGATTACAAGTAGAGACCTTAACCACTTGATCACGGATGCGGCGATTAATAATAATTATCCAAAGTCAAATTTCGGTCTTCACAAATCAAAAATAAGGTTCTCACGCTAAATATTTGAACCTCCTACATAGACATAATTATAGAAGTATGTCCCCTTTCATTTATATTATTTTCATCTTTAGTTTACCGATGATAATTATTATAAATTATTGATTTCTAAAAAGGTCTAAAGGTTAAAGATTTTGTGGTATGTTCGCGCTAGGGTGTAGCAGTTGTCAGTAAGACATGCATAATGCAAATATGTCAAACAACTTGAATTTGTTTTAAGCAGAATACCGGTATAATGCCGGGATCATTTGCGCTTGGACAATTTCTGGTAATTTTGTGCACTGAATATTTCATATCGTGGCTAATTTCTGCCATGTTCCGTTTTCGCATGGCGGGGCGGAAATTCAAAGACGAAAATGCGACAAATTACTGATTTGTCGCGTTTTCTCTTCGGCGGTGAAAACACAAGCAATTGGGGCGCCAAGTGACAGTTGTTTTCCACCAACGTTAGTTATCGCATTCAAGGTTTCGCATTTTCGCCACGCCACTCGCCGAGATGAAAACACCACAAATCATTTATCTGTCGCATTGTCGAAGTCGCATTTTCGCCCCGACGCTTTTTAGTGACTGGGCGACACGCGAAAACACGACAAACTATATAAACTATTGCTATATCGCGTTCTCGCGTGGGGTGACAATTGGAACGTGACAATGGGACAGATTACTGATTTGTCTCGTTTTCGCATCAACGTGTGGCGAGGCGAAAATGCAACATACTTTTTGCCTCGTTGCAAATACACAACGGTTGTCGCTTAGCGCCCTATTTTTCATATTTTCGCCCCGCCATGCGAAAACGCGACATGGCAGCAATCAGCCATCATAATATAATGATGATAAATGCACAAAAGTTTTATCTACCATAGATAAACAGGCCAGTGGTGAAAGCTACTAGTATTCCTCATCGTTTGCAATGTGCGCTAGCCAGTCTACAAATGTAAATAAGATGGCCTGGATGACCTACTATTGCTTACCAATGTTACAAAGCAGCCCAGTGTAATCACGTCCGCTGGGATCTGAGATAATTTGAGAGACATATTTCATTAAATGACTTAAAATTGAGTTATTCCTTGGAGGAAATCTAGGAAATTATTTAATAATAATATGTGAAACACCAACAAATTTCTCTACACTGAAAGTACATAATAATAGAATTTATCCAATACCTAACCGGATCAACAGTTTAACCCTTTTTTGTACAATGTCAATGGCGACCAGAATCACGTTAATTGATTTAAAGTGACATTATGCTCATCTTACTGCACATAGTGTATTTTTGGTAACAGTTTTATAAAAGCAATTTTCGGTAGCTGTGCATTTAAATGTGTTAAACTAATGATAATGCCGCATTAATAATTGAAGTTGGTGCTTTAGAAATTAAAGAAATGGACTAATAAAATAATAATTCCTTCCTTGGCAGTGATCTCCCTTGTGTTATTAGTGTTGCTCGGCAGTGGAAGGGAAGCAACTCCGACATGCATTTGTTTATTTCTTAAATTGACTCTCCCAGTCAAAATAGGAAAAGTAATATTTGGAAAGTTATTATTTCGTACTGGTAGCAGGAAAAGTTTGTTGTATTGGGTCAAAAGTTATTATTTCCTCTACCCTTTTCACACACACCTATTTCAGCTGGAATTTTACTTTAAAAAAATGTGCATAATGTCACTTTAATCTATATTTTCCATTTATTTACAGTAACTGATAAAATGCTTTAAAATTTTAATTATAATTACGAAAAAACAACAACAGATTGTTAAATTTTATTTTTGATATAAGCTGCCTTAGAATATCTTTCAATTGCATTGAACTTAACTGTTACTTATGTATTGAATAAGAAAAGGTTACTTAAAAAAAAAAATTCACCTTATTTAACGGTCTATCTAAGTATGAAGATACAAAGTTCTGATTGACAGTGGTGTTTTTGTGTTTTAATCAAGATACAAGTTTTAATCTGCAGTTCATACCCTTCTTACGATTTTTATTGTAGTAGATCTACATAGTGAAAAGTTATAATTTACTTGTGCCAAAACGTAGTGGAGAAAGTTAAAAGTGATGAATAAACATATCTTCGATCTTTTCTGTCACTTTTATTTTGGCAGGCAATATTCAACTCATTAGTTTAGTACACCATGTCAAACATTTATTCCCAAAAGTTATATTTGCTGACGAAAAATATCACGTTCTGCAATTCATGGTCTTTTCAACATACATGTACAAAAAATAACAACCAGCACAAATATCTCTTAGATTCCCTTTTGTTATACTTCAACAAATTATTTACTCACATGTATTTGATGACTTGTATAAAATGTGAGAAAGATATAAAGGGGGTCAATATACGTTTCTGTATAAAACTGTCAAATGTTTTGTTTACTGTGAGTGAGTTTCAATGTTTTACTTCATAGTGAGTAAATTACGTATCAAGCGTCTCAAAATATATACTTGCGATTTTATGAACACTGCCAGATATTAATGAACGACAACTTCGAAGTTGTACTGAAAATGCGAAAGATCTTCAACTTGAAGTTTGCGGAGGACAGTATTTAGAAAACAAATATTTCGTTTACTCCTATCTCTTAATTTCAGTAACTCCTCAATCATCCTGTGAATACGCGTGAACCTTCTCGCTTCCTACTATTGATGGGGCAAATTTTTCATGGAATTGCGCACTGCGCAGTCAAGCTTTGTGTATATCCACATAAGTATATTTTCAATTTAAAGCATAAAACGGCGTCCAAACTCATATTTGTAATAAATGTTAGTGAACAAAATTTAGCTAATGCACAAAAGAGAGAAAGTTCCTGCTTATTCGCACAAAGTTTATCGCTAATCCGTACGAAGGCCAATTTATAATGTGTTAACTGTATGCTTTTATAGCCTGAAGTCAGTGCGATGTCACGCCACTATTTTGGCGTTCAAAAATGCTTGCAGGACGTCATTTACATGGTTTGACGTCATTTTGTTTACAATTGGCACCTTTTGAAAACGTCGTGGCAGCGTATAAATATAATAATTATTTATTATATACCTATAAATATTCTGCCAAAATTACAGCCTATATTCAACCATCAAATACGGCCTGACAGAAAAAAATTCCGTATTGTATGTACGTGCAATACAAATAGCGGAAAAGGGGGGGGGGGGGGGGGGGGGGGAAAAAAAGAGGAGGGTAATAAAAAGGTTTTTTTTGGGGGGGTTTTTTTTTTTTTTTTTTGAGAGGGAAAAAAAAAAATGGGGGGAAAAAAAAAAAAAATTTTGGCCAAAAAGGTTTTCTCAATTTTAAGTAGTATTCATTTAATTTAGTCGGGACAAGGTCAAAATGTATATAATAAAAGGGTTATTAGTATAGTAAGCCGGATCAGGCGGATGGCTCTCGTCGAAGGGTCGGACCAAACTCGTCGCATGCACTCGTATGATCCGACACACGACTCGAGCAAATCCGGCATGCTGGATCACGTTACATACTAATTGCATATGGATCAAGTTAATAACGTCGCTTTTGTCATGACCTGAAAATAGGATGTAAGTTTTTTTTTTTTTTTTTTTCATATGAAACTATTTGTTTATACGATGACGTCAATAACATTGACGTCGCACGCTTTTACAAATTAAAAAAAGAAGGGAGATTTCGGACCAATCCTATTAAATCGCGCGTAAAAGGGTTTTTCCCTTTATAATGATTAAATTTCAAAAAGATTAATTTGGTATTTCACTTAGCTATGTAATAAAAATACACCACATTTTAATATAAGTTTAAGGATGCAAGACTTTTGTCATTGGGTCATTTGTCTCAATACTTTGACCCATACATAGAACATTAATTATAATATGCTTTTGCTTCAGTGGTATCGGCAAGGGAATTATATCAACTATAAATTGGTTGTAAAAATAAATAAAATATTTAAGGATTTCGCTACCTTTTTAATATTTTTATAAGTACAGTCAGTTAAAAATGTAATCGTAATACAGATCGGGCGCGTCCGTTATTTTCACGGAAGTTGTCGATTACTATCGTATTAAAATCGTGATGATTTTGTACGTATTGTTGCTTTAAAACGTAAGGATGGCATAACTTATATGAAGAGGAAAAAAGTGAATAATGATTGTACCAATCTTTGAACGAGTCTCGGTATGCTTTATTCATGTGTAAATTAAAGAGTAAATTAAAAAGACTGCATTTGGTTTAAGTTATATCTGTATTGTAGCAAAGTGACTAAATTTCACACTTGTTTCAACTTAACGTAAACAGGTAAATGTAACACCTGTGAAAAAAAAGATTTTGTGTATACATTGTAATTTTAACACATTTTCACGGGACTGTTGTAATGTCACACAAACACACATATACACAAGTACGTATGTCACTTTCAAATTGTGACGCTTATTTTATATGAAAGAATTTGTTTTCAGAATCCGTTCGTCCGGATAGATCTCACCCGTCATAAAGTGGTGATGTTTTTGTTTGTTTTTTTTTGCTTTGCTTTTGTGCGTTTTGGATCAGTCGTTTACTTCTACTTTCCCCTATAAACATATTGTAACTTAAAGTGGTCAAATCAAAAAGTAGAACCGGTCAGAAATCGAAATCTAAGTAATGGCGAAAAATAAGTTTTGTGAATTATGTACTCTTATTCAATATCGAAATAAAAAGAAAATGCAACTAAGATGTTATTACGGCTCAAACTCTAAGAAACTTAAAATCATGTAACACCCCGGCCAAAAAACACAAAAGGGGTGGGGGTTTTTTGGGGGCATAAATTTGTTATTTGTAATTTCTCAACTAAAATAAATAATATGTGTCATTGACAATCTGAAACATAGATATGTATAAATGTTCAAAACAATAGATTTATAATGATTTAAGTAATTAAGTTTCATCAGTCATATCGAGTTTTAGATTGACTTGGTTGCTAATTCACTATAACATCATGGTGTCATAGTTCTGGGGTCACATTGGGCAAAATCAGGGTGATTCTTTATCAGGTAGGTCGGGTCGGGTTCAGGCATACAGTCTACATACATCAAGGGTTATCACAGGCCTGATGAACTATTTATGCTGGTGTTTTTGTGATCAGCATAGTCCACAATTTCCAAATTCAACAATAGGAAGATTTTTTTTTTTTTTTTTTTTTTTTTTTTTTTTTTTTTTTTTTTTTTTTTTTTTTTTTATTTTTTTTTTTTTTTTTTTTTTTTTTTAAATTTTTTTTTTTTTTGGGGTTTTTTTTTTTATAAAAAAACATTTTCCCATTCAAACTGATAAATATGTAATTGCTCTATTATTAAGTATTCATTCAGATACTTCAATTATATGTTTTTAAAAAGGTTCTTTTTAAACTAATAAAGCTAGTAGTGAATGCAAAAAAATAAAGAATTTGTATTTTTACGACAGTACTCTCGGGCAAAACTATGCAATATAGTACATTATAATGGTTGACTGTAAAGTAATGCGGGGAACTGCAACACTATACATTACTACAGTTATCACACCTATAAGTAGTGTCGTAGCCACAATTTCCAAAGGGATTGTAAACTCAATATAGGGGGGGGGGGGGGGGGTTTTAACACAAAAACTAAAATATTTTATTTTTTTTGTTTTTTTTAATTTTGGGGGGGACTTCAACACTATACATTACTACAGTATATAAGTACAACAGAGTACTATAGTACCACGGTATTATACAGTGCTATAAAAATATATTTTACTCTATAGTTTTACAGTACAATACATGTTATTGAAAACTACATTATGTTAATACGATAGGCTTACTATACAACACGTCAGCGCAACACCACATTATTATACAGTAACACAGTACTAAAGAGTAATTGAGTGCATGAGTACCTCAGTAATAAACAGTTCTTGGAGCGATTAATTCCGATGCCGATTACTTGAAATTCAGCAATTTCAAGCAAATTTGAACATTTGTTTACTAGTAAATGTCTGTTTTAAGCTGGTGACAGTTCGTCAAGTTGTCTTTGTTCCAGACCGAAGAGCTACAGTGCCTTCAGTGTTTTGATTAGAACGTGGTGTATCATGCAAGTGTTTGAAGACGCATGCTGCAAAATGTCACTGGGTGTAATGTTTCTGACCAACGAGCGGTCTGATTACAAATTACGTCAATGATACCGACTACTTGTATTGCAACAAATATAGATTTAATCGTTCTCTCAAAAGTTAAAATTGTATGGTTTTTAAAAGTCTTGAAAACAATTGAACAGCAATTAGGCATTTAGGTGCCCCTCCTTTGCATCTTGTATGAAAAGAAATAGTGTACAAAACATAACTTATCATTGGGCTTTAAACAAAACTGATCTATTTCTACGTTAGTAACACAGGTGTATGAAGTATCAAGGGTTTTAGTTTAAACACTTTTGTTTAATTTTTCTGTATCAAAAACATAATTTGAAAAAATATGTAAAGACAATAAGAGCGTCTTGCAGTATTTTATATGACTTGGTAAACAAATTTTTTTATAACAAGAGTATGTTGATTATATGGTATAAACTATGTTTTAGTTTCTTTATTTCCACTGAATCTGTCACAGAGTCTTTGTTCGTCAACTAGCACGAATATATTTCAAAATGTATCCGTTCTTTATAATAATTCACTGATTTATAGTTCTCTTTACTTGAATTATTAGTGTCAGTATACTACAATATTATGACATCCCGACCAAAACAAACACAGTATACATTAAAGGGAAAAATAAAAATTGAAAAAAAGCATGCACCCACCCACCAAAGACAATAGCGCTCTACCTTAAACCATAACTCAAGCATGTGGACTTCACAATTTAGTGATGTGTTATAAACTGTTGATGTGTAAGATTGAAAGAACTGCTCAACTATTTCTATGGTCGAGCATCTGGATGAGACATTGAACTAATAAACAAGTGCCAGTTTGAATAATTTCATCATTTGACTTTGTCAGGAAACTTGCACAAAAATTGGATATTTTTCATGTAAGTAACCCAAGAACTGAAATGACATGTTTTAACAATATTTTGCAAAAAAACACACTAATACAGGTTCTAAAAGCTTATATAACAGTAATTTGATTGTGTATTATGTCAAAAGACCACCAGACTACATTTTAGTGATATCATCATGTTTTCACTCGTGGCCATTTTGTTCCGGGGCAAGTTATCTTAAAGGATACTGCACCAACCACTAGAACAGAAACAGCAGCAACAATAACAACATACATGGTTATTGAATAAAGTCATATAAACTATTTTATTCGCACATGCGTCTCACCTAAAACGCTTATAGGTTAATTTTGGTTCTTTAAATAGGAACAAAAATAAAATAACCGTTATCATTCACCGTTATCATTTGAAATTTACATACAAAGGATGTCGTGGTCTTATGTTGTCTCACCTCTGACAAATCATCTTGACGAAAGATTGACAATACATGATACAGTACCTATGTCCTGTATCGTTATGTTTATAAAAATTGCACAGGTTATACCGATAGCCTGAAAAAGGATCTTATCATATTAAAATGATGACTCACGCGAAAGGTGATTTGATGTAAGCTTAAAAAGAACATGATATACGGTAACTAGAAAAAGGATCTTTCCATCTTAAAATGATGACACATGTGAAATTTGATTTTCGCGAATAAAAATACGATATACGCTATTAGGCTGTAACTAAAAAAGGGATATTATCATAAATAATGAAACAGGTATGAATTGTCAGGAATAACACTTTTAAAGAATAAATGAAAGTTTGTGCACATGGGTTCGACATATATCAACGTTCTTTGGGGAGACTATGTGTACTTTAACAAGGGATCTAATTTACAATGTTTTGTATGTTTATAATGTACAAACTGTGTGCTTATATAAAATAAACTTTGAAACTTTGAAAAACAAAAACAATCAAAACAGGATATCAAATCGCTAATTCATGAATACTGTAACTGTGTGTGGTTTGTTTTTACTTTTTGAGAACGTTTCCCAATTTCTCCCAGAACAGTGCTTGACCTACAGCATCTTCTGTCCATTCTATATAGGTAGTGGTGTCAAAAAGAACTTTCAGGGACTGGTTCATGTTCCTAGCATATATTTTCTCCAGCAGAATAATAATCAACTCGGTTTCATATTCAATTTGTTTAGAATGTGCAACCTTCAACTCAAACATGCACCAGCCACTTTGAGCAAATGCATTTGTCAGAACCACGATTATCTTTTCACTTGCATCTATGTTGGTAACAATATTGTCATTAATGAAAGCACCTGCCTGGAAGTCTCGTTCATGAATACATAATTTGAGTCCGAAATCACCTTCTAGGACTGGTAGAAGTCTCCGCCGTACCCACACAGAATCCGTTGCCTCGTAGGCAACAAAAGCATTGTACAGATTTGCATTTCCGGGAATCTTTTGATAATTTCTTCGTTTTCGTAGTAGAAATATGTAATGTTTAAAATTCCATCTATTTCTATACATCACGACTATTGCAACACAGACGACAACTAAACAAGGCGAACCAATTACAGCAGCCCATATCCCCGGGCTCCATGGATGACATTCTTTGTAAGAAAAGGTTATGTTTGATAACTGTAAGTTACGTTTGTCTGCAGGTTTTGAACATACGTATTCACGCGGATACCGTGCTATTACTTTCTTATTCTGTTTTGTTTTCATCCAATTTATGAGCCATTCTAGGTCGCAGTCACAAACGAAAGGATTCTGACTAAGGTCTAAGACAGATAAACTGTTCAGAAGTGACATTGGTAAGGCAGACTCGTGTATATGTCCGAGTTGATTAGATCTCATAGTAAGATACTTCAAACGCTTGTTGTGCACGAATGTTTTGTCACTTATTGTGGTGATGAGATTACTTTGAAGTTGAATGGTTTCTACTCTTTTCATATGCATTAAAATGAATTTCGGATCTTGAGAAATCTTACAAGCAAAGCATGTAAGCTTCACAAGTTTAGTTAGGGGTGAAAATAACCTTGTCTGCATCTGGCTTGTTAATTTCAGCATTATAATGTGGCTTATGGTTAAATGCTTCAAGTTAGGTGAATATTTAAATGTTCCATCCAAAGAATCAAACACTGATTCAGCAAATGCGTTAAACCCTAACTGAAGAATTTCTAGAGACTTTGAACGGAATGCAAATTCCTCTATGTGAAAATTGAGTCCACTCAGTGACCTTATACTCAGAAGATTGAGGTTCGACAGTTTTGAAAAGACATCATTAGGTAATAATTTTATTGGGTTACCGTAAATAAGTAGATTTTTTAGTTTCCGCAAACAAACAAAACTATCAATTCCCAGCTCAGCTATTCTATTATATGGTAAATCGAGAATTTCGAGGGCAGGAAAATAACAGTTTGATTCATTTCCGTTGACGGAGAATGTTGGAATACTTTCCAAATTATTATACCTCATATATAGCGAACGCAAACCTGTAAATTTCGACAGCAACACATTTACAATATGATTGTGGCGTAGAAAAAGGGTTTCTAAACTAGGAAGCATTTCAAAAGTATCAAATGAAAAGGTTTCCATGTCGTAATAATCGACACCCAGATCAGTTATCCGAGTTCCGTTCATTAAAGTAAACAGGTCTTTTTTAATTTCAATTTTGCTGATTCCACTCATCCGTATTTCATGTAGAAATTGAAGCTCCGTTACTGCACCTAAAAGATGTTTCAAGTTGTCGTAGTATATTGGATTATTCGACAAATACAGTACTTCCAAATGGTTGAAAATATTGAAAGCATCAGACGAGATATTTTGAATTCTGTTATTGTCCAATTCAAGACCAACCAGAGTCTCCGGGCTGCTAATATTACGAAATGTCTCTGCTGTGACATTTGTCAAGTTATTATATCCAAATATTAGGACTTTTACAGATTTGTCAATGTTTGGAATGTAAGACAGATGTTGGTGGCTACAATTTAGGGACACTAGTCCGTGTGTTACTTGCTTTTTACACTGACCATGTCCCATTGTCTGTTTGTGTGACCTAACTAACAAACTCATAGAAAGCACTTTTAAAAGAAGAATGGACATAGAAACGAATGCCTTTTGACAAATCATATTGTTCAACCAATGCTGAACTTGGTCCTCTTTAATGGTTATTGTCAAATTACGTTTAGAGTTCACTTCGAATGAGTCTTTGATCTCAGCCGATCATACTTTCATGTGAGGAATTCGCTGGTGAATCTTGCAAACCAGGTCTTCAGCATGATGAACATCCACACTGTACGTCAACATATAAGCATCTCAATTCTAGAAGACACTGAAATATAAAGCATCTCAATTCTAAAACAAGAGGGCCATGATGGCCCTATATCGCTCACCTGACTACTATTTGCTATAATAAAGGGGGTCATGATTCTAACCTAATTCGTAGAGTTATCTACGAAGATCTATTATCTGCCTGTCGGCCTTGTGTTTTTTTTTAAGTTGTCCCTATATACTGGGAAGGGTTAATTTTGACCAGGAGGTCATAATTTTAACAATCATAAAGGTAAAGGTCCACTAGACAATGCTAAATGCTAAATATCTCAGCTCTAGGCCTTGTGGTTTCAGAGAAGTAGATTTTTAAAATTTTCCTATATGAGCTATGTAAAACCAAGTGACCCTCCTTGCGGGGTCAATTTTGACCCAGGGATCATAATTTGAACAATCTTGGTAGAGGTCCACTAGACAATACTACATACAAACTATCTAAGTTCTAGGCCTTGTGGTTTCAGAGAATAAGATTTTTAAAGTTTATCCTA
Organism: Saxidomus purpurata; assembly: GCA_022818135.1. Classification (NCBI taxonomy): domain Eukaryota; kingdom Metazoa; phylum Mollusca; class Bivalvia; order Venerida; family Veneridae; genus Saxidomus; species Saxidomus purpurata. The sequence continues at coordinate 83,331 of JAFMSR010000046.1, forward strand.
TATAAGCCTAAGTAAAACTAAATGACCACCCGTGCGGGGTCAATTTTTACCTGGGGATCATAATTTGAAATCTTGGTAGAGGTCTACTAGACATTGCAACATGCCAAATATCTAAGCTCTAGGCCTTGTGATTTCAGAGAAGTAGATTCTTAAAGTTTTTCCTATTTGTTGCCATAGCAACCAGAGTTCTGCATGGGATGGAATTCTTTCATCAACTTTGATGGAGCTTCATCCAAGGAACATCCCTGCAAAGTTTGATCAATATTGGCCCAGTGGTTTCAAAGGAGATGTCGTTTGAAGGAAATGGTGGACGGACGGACGACGTACGACGGACCCGGACGGAAAGCGATCCTAATAGCTCACTCTGGCACTTTGTGCCAGGTGAGCTAAAATTCGGAAATATAAAGCATCTTAATTCTAGAAAACACGGACACATAAAGCATTTTAATTCTAGAAAACACGGAAATATAAAGCATTTTAATTCTAGAAAACACGGACACATAAAGCATTTTAATTCTAGAAAACACGGAAATATAAAGCATCTCAATTCTAGAAAACACGGACACATAAAGCATTTCAATTCTAGAAAACACGGAAACATAAAGCATCTCAATTATAGAAAATACACACTATGATTATTTAAAGTACTGATAAAATGTATATGTAAAACATATATCGTCTGCATGTAACAACACACATGTTTAATCGTATACCTTCCACGATTTCTAACCCGATTTCTGCTTAAACGTTTCAATAAAGCGTTCCCTCATATGATGCACAATAAAGTTTTTAATGTTTTATCTTCCAAAATCATTATATATATCTTTGAATGTATCTTATACAGTACTGATATTTTCTGTAAACAAAATTTTAGACTAATGTATTAAACTATTTGCTACGTTCCTTTCCCAGTGAAGTGCGTGCTAAAATATAAAGTGCAGGAAGTTTTATGCGCTAATTTCAAGCATGCACACTCGTGGTATTTCCTCACGATATGCATTGTTAAACTCATGTATATTAGACCATATGCATGACCTCGCAACCCAACTGTAGGTAATTTATACATTTTTGTGTCTATTCTTGTTATTTAGTTTCGATTATAAAGAAAACCATCGTTGGAACCCCCTTTAAATATTCCGTTACCACTCCTGTATTCACCGATGAAGCATAACAATAGAGGGGAACGTGGGTGGGTATTCGACAATGAAAGAAAACATGCAGGAGTTAAACTTGAACAAAATATGTGTGTACATTACGCAAAATCAAGAGTTGCATAGGTGTACTTAGGCTTATGAAAAGGCCTACACATTATCAGTTAGCCAATGTGTTTATAAAAAATTGATGACATTGACACTTCAAGACTGGATACATTTTCATTCGCTGAAGAGATAAACTTACATTATACAGGGTGGGGAATCACGTGATCAAAATAATCTCTAAACTTACATTATAGTTAACAAAATAATTATAAACCTTTATCAGCATGTAGGAGTTTAAAAGATAAACGGTGTTGAGTTGAGTTACCGCCAAAGACAGTTATCCGAGATTCATGCATTCCATACGTATTCTAATCAATGGACTGAAAGTGCTGGAGGATCGATTGTCTCTGTGCAACACAGTCTGCACACATACATGTGTAAATATCAGGACAACATAGACTGTACACATACATGTGTGAATATCAGGACAACCCTTGCACGAGTATAGTTATAAACTGGAGACACAACTGTCCACAAATTTTGACCTTTCACCATTTGTGTAAACTTTACTTTTGAGATAGGAACCCATGTGCTTACATTATGTCATTCAGTGACTATGTTCAACTACCCTATGAAGTAATAAGCTGTGAATGGTAACTGAGAAGTGGATTTTGACAAAACTGAACTGAAAGTTTATGGTTTGAACAACTTTAAATGTCATTCAAACGTTATGGAATATGCCCATAATTTTGATTGTATTGTGCCAATTAATTCGGATTTAACGTCGCACCAAACAGCTAAGGTCATATTGCAACTTCCATCTTTCATGGAGGAGGTAGACCCTGGGTGCCAGTTCCCTGTAACAGAATTTGGGGGTCATTTAAAAATTCCGAGGGTTATACCCTTTATTATAAAAAAATAAAAGGCATGACTATATGTTAAAGAAGTTTTATTCAGTTTACTTCTGTAGAACTGCATGTGATACATCACAAAATGGTGGGTAATCAAAGGGTTGGCAAGACAACAGGTGTTTCTCTTTGGATGCTTTCCATTTTGTCACTGCATCTCAAAAGTCAAATTTGTCCACAAAGCGAATTTTTATAAGTGCATTCAATCATAGACATTAAACTTGGATATTATTTGGCACACTTAAACCCCTTTCAATAGTGACAGTCTGATCGAAATGACTACAAAATGATCATTAAAATCACTCAGAAAGACGTTTTTGTTTACCCTATTAAGGTTCGTTGACCATCTCTTGCTGTGCGTCTACGATCTATGATGACGGTATCATAAGAATCAACGCAGACAAAAATGCAATGGTACAAAATGCGGGTCAATCCGAAATCAGACGACAACGACGACGGAATAGGGTAAAAATTAGACATATCCCATACCGGATGCGTATTTTATCAACAATTTATCTTGCATTTCGAAGCGTTTTGAGAGGTTTTGAAATGTTGTTTTTGTAGTAATTTGATCATACACATTTAAATTGCGTCATAGAAGACACTCTTTGCTATTTCTGTTGCGTCATTGACAAAATGAGTGCGTCAAAACCGCAGAAAACGCGCTCTCGCGGAAACACTGAATTTAGTGTATCCGGTGCAGCGATACGTATTTTACGGGTCTTACATATCTAATGTCACACCGGTCTGACGATAAAACCGCGTAGGAAAATAGTTCTATACAGAACAGATACCTCGTTGATTTAAGTTACAAATTATAAGAAAAACAACAATATAATATTATGCTATTCTGAGATGTTTTGATATTATTTAGATCAGTTACTATATAATTTTTAAAACAGAGGACAGTTTAATTCGTAACAACTGAATATATGGAACTACTTGTTTGTATGTAAAGAGTTCGGCCGTAAGGAAGCTATACTCTGTTAACATTGGATCCGATTGAATAAATCAATCGATCCAAAAATGATATATAGTAGCGTATGAATTAATGCATTCATTCATAACAGTGGTTTGTTCTGATGTCGTTTTGGGGGTGACAACTGCAGATGTCCCGATCCCTGGTATTTGTTCGGCCCCCAAAAATTTCGTGCAAGCTTTGTGCTGCCAACCGTATTTTGATAACTTTTACAGGTGGATTTTTTAAAGTGTATTTTACCTAAACATCGTTTTGTGTAAAGATGTCAACAGAGTCGGTCTATTTTTAGATAGGCGGTTACATCAACTATCAATAAAGTGATTAAATTCTAAAAGAATTTTCAGCAGACTACATTTATAGCTCATTTTCACTATCCAAATTGCATTGCATATACCTCAGTCGGCTCTTCCAAACATCAAAACTTAGAAGAGATGATAATCTAAAGAGGTCCTATGAAACAGTTTAAGAACAAAATCAGCCGTGTCTGTATATCTCCAGAAGACGAGAAAACTTAAAATGAACAAATTGAATACTCGCCCGAATCAAACTAATTCGTTACAGACTCAGTTCTTTTTCCTTTATCATATTTTCAGAGTACACCAATGTATATGGAAATAGTATTTTCCTTATCTTTCTTTTTCATGTAGAAATTCAAAATGGAGAAGTATATTTAGTATTAAAAAAACTCAAGTGTTTGATAAGTAGATAAACAGTTAAGTATTAAGCAATGCACTTTTGCTTTATATCTTGATAAGGCAAAAGATATCACTCTATGTCCCGAGTAAACTGTCTATTGCCATAATCCTTGTGGTTCAGTGATTCAAATACATGTATATGATACATCATAATTGTGTAAGCTGATTTCTGCCACTTCCTGTTTTCATGTCATCATGTCTCTCCCTTCGGGCCGAAATAATGACATCCAGGAGGGAATATACATTTACAAATGTTCTTTTGACAAAATTTTGAGTCGGCGGAATAGTGTCAGCGTAACGAAGGCGAAAACGCAAACACACGACAGTAAGTTCTTGCATATTTTGTGTCTTCATATTCCAAGCCCCGATTACACACAAAAACACTATCATTCATCAGCGGTTTTCTTCGTTTCGTGTCTTCGGAGTGAAGGCATGAAAAACACAACAAATGACGGTACATGACGGTAGCAGTGCCGTTACTTCACCATAAATATTCGTGTGTTCGACCAAAAACTGGTAGAAATCAAGCAAAATTCTAATATATTATTAACGCTTACATAAATTTACGCGTTTATTGTCATCACTGGCGTTGGACATAATTGTTTCTACGTAAAAATGGAACGACATGCTTATGAATCAACAAATGCAAAGGATGCGAAAAATAAACGTAATCGCACAGATGATGTGACAATAAAAATTTCCTTATAGTTTACGTCAATATATAGAGGATAATTGTTGGTTTCGGAGTAATATCACGTTATAATTTCACCGAGTGGGCACCAGAAGTGATAATGTCACGAATGTCGCAGCCACGAGTGAAAATAACAAGTGTTGGTGTTCACGAGTGAAATTATCGAGATATTACATTGATACAAACATTTTTCTGTTTATTCTATGTCTGAAACTCTACTTTTGTTGGGTTTTTTTTCAATAAAATGTCGAAATTGCGTGAAAAGTCACCAGAAAGCATTGCAAAGATGACGTCATTTAAACGATATCATGGTCATTTAGTTTCCGGCATTCAGTATGCTCGGTTTACTTTTTGACGTTAATCTGGGTAACAGATTTTGATAATTTTCACTGATATCGGGATTAATTATATACCTATAAATATTTTGCCAAAGATATAGCCTCTGTTCAACCATCAAATACAGTCTGACAAAAAATCAGTATTGTATGTACGTGCAATACAAATAGCGCGGCAAATTTGTAAGAGTGTATTCAATTGGCCCTAAAATGCACATGACGTTAATAACGTCGCTTTTGACTAGGTCGTCACTATTTGTTTATACGATGACGTTAATAAATTTATGTCGCACACTACGTATATTTCGCGCTAAAAAGGGTTTTTCTTCAATTTCACGCTTAGCATGTCATTTTAATGTAATTTATCGCGCAGACAATTATCAAATGGTATATAATAAAAGGGTTATTAGTATAGTAATGTGATCCATAAGCCGGATTGGCTCTCGTCGAGGTCGGATCAAACTCGTGCTACGCACCCGGCATGCTGGATCACGTTACTATACTATTAACCCTAATATAATTCACCGTTATATTTCGATAAACCACAAAAAAACCATAAAATAAATAATGTTATATCACGTAAGCTTGGAAAAATAAGTCGGCGAGTGCCTATAGCATTGTATTTTATTGAAAGAAAAATAAACGACATGGTGTCAATATAAAGTTACCGCTAGAATTTTGTTGTTGTCGCTGCAAGTTATGACTGTATTGAACTCAGCGGTAAGAATTGGTTACTAAAGAAGTTCATGGTTGTTAAGGAAATCATGCCACGACGTCATGTCAAAACTAATTCTGGTCTTATAGTATTAAAGTTCTTAGCACTGATCGTGGACTCTGTTACGTTGATATACACTTACCAGCTTATTGTCATAAATCATGTCTTACATCCTCGTTGTGACAATAAAACTTGGACGACGTTCTCGTGATTTAGACCTGCATTCAATCATTTAAACAGATGTGTCATCAAAAGTGCTCACAAAGTCATCTTTCGATAGCATTTGGCGACTTGAATTCATACCTCCTGTGACCCAGTTTGAAACATGACCTTGAGATCATATGTAAAAAAAACTACTTTGACCACTCACATGATACCCTGACAAATATTCTTCACAATTTTCATGATGAGCTGGTGCAAAATATGGCCTCTGGGGTTTCCTTGAACTCTTTGTTAAACTTGACTTGTTAACCTTTAAATTGTGTTCTCCGGAGTGTTCACCAGACCGTTGACATATACAGAACAGCTGACCTTGCCATTTGCAGTATATGCTAAAGTAACCTAATTAAGAGAGCCAAGATGGCCCTTTCTGGCTTGGCTCATCTTGTTTACATTGGCTATAACAAAAGGTCATCAATTTTGACGTGGGGATTCTGATTCTGATCTGGGCCTAGTGATTCTAGACATGAAGATTGCAATTTATATAGAAGCCTATGTTTGATCAAGTTACCACCGGGGAACGTCAATTTTCACCAAGGGGTCATGATTTGAACAATATTCGCAGAGGTCCACTAGGCAATGCTAATAATATATAAGCTCTATGCCTTGCGGCTTCAGAGAAGAAGGTTTTTAAACTTTTTCCTATATAACCTATTTAAAATGAAGTGACCACTGGGCGGGATCAATTTTGACTCCGGGATCATGATTTGAACAGTCTTGGTAGAGGTCCGCTAGAAAATTATACCTGTAAAATATCTAAGCTCTGGGCCTTCCTGTTTTTGAGAAGAATATTTTTAAGCGTTTACTTTCCGTTTCCATGGCATTCAGAGTCTGCATCGAATGGAATTATTTGAATATCTATGATAGAGCTTCATGCAAGAAATATCCCTGCCAAGTTTCATAACATTGGTCCAGTGTTCATAGGAGATGTCGTTTGAAGGTAGATGTGAACGGGCGACGTACGACGGCCAGTGAGCGATTCTAATAGCTCACCCTGGCACTTTTAGGTGCCCTTGAGCTTAAAACAAATATCAATTTGAGTTTACGAATTAGACGGAACAAGACAAATAGTGAATAGTTTAAATCAAAATCTTCTTGCGAAGTGGACAAGCTGAATATTGAACATAGGACTTACAACCGTTAATATAAGTTGGGTATTATGTAACTGCATTGGACATACCCAATCTTATCCTTTTGACTTTTTTCAATGTTTATAGAGGAAGTCATGATAGTCAATAATTCTCATATCTAAGCCTTTTCAGTCCACATGGCGCTGTAGACATATTACTGGCCTTATAATTTCAAGCACTTCCCAGCTGAAGCAGTCATTCATGTTTTAATTTGATACTTTTAAATCATTTTTTTTTTTGCACACATACATTTAAAATCTATTTTTCACAGAATAATAGTGATAATGAACAATAATTTATGTCTTATATAATATTATCCGTTCCAGCAGGGTTCATCCTTTATTCTAACATAATTCACGATCGTGTCTCTATATACAAAGAGTAGAACAATTATGTTTTATTATGCCATAAACAACACGGGACTCAAAAATGAAACATGAGACTTACATTCTAATTCTCAATGAAACTTTCAATTAATGTTCTTGTAATTAGTGAACTGCTTGTCTGAATAAAGTTGGAATAACGCATTTCAATTCTAGAAAATACATACTGTGATTATGTCAATTACTGATGAAAATGTTTGCAATCCTATTCCTACATGTAAAACATTTACTCTTATTATCTACGTCCTCTATTCACACACGATTAAGGAGGCATGTCAAATATTTTTAATATACTGTCTCATCTGATGCACATTAAAAGTAGTTAATGTTTTACTCCCAAAATCATATCTCTATCACTGATATACTCTGTGTTAACAAAATATTATACTCCTGTATTTTTATTACACTAGACTTTTAAAAGTATATTTATATGTTCTGTGTAAGCAAAATATTAAACTCATGTACTTTAATTACATTTGACTTTTTGGATCGATTGATTTTTCAATCGGTCCAATGTTAACAGAGTATAGCTTCCTTACGGCCGAACGCACAACATACAAACATACTATAAAACTACAAAATAAACTATAAAACTACAAACAAGTAGTTCCATATATTCAGTTGTTACGAATCATACTGTCTTCTGTTTAAAAATTATATAGTTACATATCTTAATAATATCAAAACATTTCAGAATAGCATATTATTATATTGTTGTTTTTCTTATAATTTGTAATTAAAAAATCAACGAGGTATCTGTTCTGTATAGAATTATTTTCCTATGCGGTTTTGATCACAACTAGTCAGACCGGAGACACTAAAAAACAACTAGTCAGGCCGAATAATTTAAAGTCTTTTATCCGATTTGTTTTTGTGATCATACACTGTCGGAACATCACGTAATACATTATGGAACCACAAGGTACTCTTGAATTTTAAATTACAAAACTCAGAAATCAACATAAAAACAACGATTTTTTTGTAACTTGCCAACGCCTCTATCATCCAAATTGTTCGGCCTGACTAGTTGTCATTTAGTGTCTTTAAAGAGCGCCTGAAACATTAATCCAAAATACGCGTTTACGCGTTTAGGTATAAAACTGAAACTTATCAGCAAATTAACTTTACAGAGGCACTTATAGATGTCTTTTTGAAATACGACAACATATTTTTATGCTTTAAACACGTTGTAACTACTGTATTTTATGTAAATGCGTGGTTCGAAAATGGTACAAAAATGTACGCATTTAACCGAAGTCGGTTCGTACCTGGGTACGAATAACTGTAAGAAATCACATAGATCTACATGTCCTAAATACGATTTTTAAATGTAGACAGAAAAGGGAAAATCAAATATACTTCTCTGGATCATGCTGTCACTTACAAAGAACAGATATTAACTCAACATAAATACAAATAGGATTTATTGTATTGTATTGTATTGTAACTAAAACTTTCAAACTCTACCATGATTATTTTGCTACACTAAATTTTGGCGGGTACATTCATAAATACATTAATTATATTGCATCATCATCATCATCATCATCATCATCATCATCATTATTATTATTATTATCATCATCTTGACTTGTTACGAAATACTACTAGAGTCTAATATATGTTAAATATGAAAGATAATAGCTGGCTATTAAAACATTCAGTTGTTGTTTTAGACAAGTTATAAACGTTTAAAACAGCATGGTAGAGAGGCTGGTAATGACTAGGGGTGCGCAATAGACCCGGTATATTGCAATTCGCAGTATTTAGAAGCACTCACCGGTATAGTAAATGTAAGCTGCTAGTATTTGTTCTACAATAGGTATATACTGAATCAATGTATAACAAAAGATTGATTTATCCAATTTAGCTTTTCTATGATAAACAGAAGAGCCATTGACATAACCTTCTTGACGTCAGTCGGCACTGTCGTCTTAAATCTAATTAAGCTTTCTTAAAATTCACATTCTCGGTAACCATTAAAGTCTTGTAACTTCAGACAATTGCTTGGCATCTGTGGCCAAGTGGCTAAGGTCACTGACTGATGATCACTGATAATGCCTGAATTAGCACCTAGGCTCTTCCTCCTCAATGAAAGCTGGAAGTTGCAATATGACCTCGCTGTTGAGTGCGACGTTATATCCGAATCAATCAATTGGCACAATACAATCAACCCTATGTGCATATCCCATAACTTTTGAATGACATTAAAACTTGTTCAAACTATTAATTTTCAGTTCAGTTTTGTCAAAATCCACTTCTCAGTTACCATTCACAGCTATGATACTTCATAGGGTAGTTGAGCATAGTCACTGAATGCAAAAGGTAAGCACATGGGTTCCTATCTCAAAAGTAAAGTTTATACAAATGGTTGAAGGTCAAACATTGTGGACAGTTGTGTTTCCAGTTTATAATTTTACTCGTGTAAGGGTTGTCCTGATATTTACACATGTATGTGTACAGTCTGTGCTGTCCTGATATTTATACATTTATGTGTGCAGACTGTGTTGTTCAGAGACAATCGATCCTCCAGTACTTTCAGTCCTTTGATTAAAATATTGTACAGAAATGTTCGCTTATAGATTAGATTTTTTCTCTTTACAAATTAACAAAAACTATAATAATGAGAAGATCCGTGCAATTGAGGGTGCATGTTCATGTACATTCTCGGTGTCTGCACATGTTTTTAATGTATTAAGGTTAACAACCTCATAGCGGATTCATTTTTAAATTTTCCAGGTTATTATCCGTTAAAGCAGTCAATAAATCAAATTTAACCCACCTTGTAGTCAGCTCCAAAATTTAAATATTGTAACGTTTCATCCAAACTGAAATTGCGTGTTAAAATATAAAGCAGGAAGTTCAAGTATGCACGTACTTATGATATTGTCTTATTAAAGTGACATAATGCGCATCTTACTGCACATAGTGTATTTTGGTGACAGTTTTATAAAAGCAATTTTCGGTTGCTGTGCATTTAAATGTGTTAAACTAATAATAATGCCGCATTAGTATTTGAAGTTGGTTCTTTAGAAATAAAAAATTGGACTAATAAAATTATAATTCCTTTCTTTGAAGTGATCTCCCTTTTGTTATTAGTGGATTTCGGGGGAATTCGGCAGCGGAAGGAAAGCAAATTGTTTATTTCTTTAATTGACTCTCCCAGTCAAAAGTAGGAAAAGTTATATTTGGAAAGTTATTATTTCGTACTGGTAGCAGGAAGAGTTTGTTGTATGGGTTTAAAAGTTATTATTTCCTCTACCCTTTGTACACACATCTATTTTAGCTGGATTTTTGCTTGAAAAAAATGTGCATAATTCCACTTTAATAAACTCGTGATATTTCCTCCATTTTGCAAGTCTCGAATATATTATAGTACACCATATGCATGACATCGCAACATAACATAAAATTTATATAATTTTTGTATCCATAATTTTAAATTTGGTTTCGATTAAAGTGGAATTATGCGCATTTTTTTCAAGTAAAAATCCAGCTGAAATAGCTGTGTGTACAAAAGAGTAGAGGAAATAATAGCTTTTAACCCAATACACCAAACTCTTCCCGCTACCAGTATGAAATAATAACTTTCCAAATATAGATTTTCCTATTTTGACTGGGAGAGTCTTTTTAGAAAAAAAAACAACTGCATGCCGAAATCTCTACCAACAGCATCAAGGACACAATTAATTATCATTTTATCAGTCCGATTTTTTTATTTCTAAAGCACCAACTTCAAACAGTAATGCGGCATTATCATTAATTTTACACATTTCAATGCACAGCAACCAAAAATTGCTTTTATAAAACTGTCACCAAAAATACACTACAGTAACTGTATGTGCAGTAAGATGCGCATAATGTCACTTTAAACATAAAACCAGCAAAAATCAATTTTGCGCAAAGTATGACCATGGACCTATATACACACTATCACCAAAGTCTCGTAGCTAGCGACAAAAAAGTTGAATTATGTATAAAAATACAAGAGTTGCCAATCCATGTGTATTTAGGTCCGTGGTATGACTGTACACTAATGAAGAGTAAGTCTTAATGAAAAGGCATATAAATTATCGGTTAGCCAAGTTGTTTGTAAAATATTGATGACATTGATGCATCAAGAGTGTATACCCTTTTCGTTCATTGAAGACATAAATTAGTCCTTAATGAGAGTCCAAAATAACCTTTATGAGCATCTAAAATAAAACTTGCGTAGAAAAGGCGTTCAATATTAGAATTTATGAATTTATTTTCTGAACTCTGAAACGTGCCCAGTAAAATTAATTAGTCTTTGGTTTGCTAACAATGTTTGTCAATCATGACTAACTCCATTTATACACCTTGAAAGTCATTGTAAAATCAGCTCAATTGAGAATATGAACTTATCAGATGTTAGTTTTCTTTATTTTCATATTTTTAACATGCTAGCCTCGTTTGCTTTGATTAATACCGGAACGGTAACATAATTACGTACTAATTTTGCAAACTATGTTAAAATACTATACACAAATTGTACTCCGAAGGGAGAATAATTATGAAACAATTCACAAGTTCACTCTTTAGTAAATATTTCGGCCTACTGGCCTTTTTCAGTAAATGTAAGACGATTTGTGTATTTCATCGCAATTCAAATAGACTAAATTTACATATAGACATTCAAATGGACCTTTTTGATTAAACTATCAAGCCTATTCTATTGTTTGGATCTGAATTATGTTTTTTTTATTATAAATTTAGATGTAATTGAGAGAGTACAGTTGAAAGTTTTGAAATATGTAATGAAAATGAAATTACTACTTGTACTCATTTCTCAAATTTGCACGAATTAGGTTTCCGCAATCTCATACATTTAATTGTACTGCCATTGTATAGTAAATACTACTTGTATACGCCCACAATAGTAGGTTGTGCGGGCGTGTAAATAATTATCGTCAGTTAAAACATACCTTAGAGTTAGTAGTAACTTCCTTTTGAATACTGAATACTTCTCTGTTTTAGCGTATAGTATCGATCTTAAAGTGGAATTATGCGCAAAAATACACTATGTGCAGTAAGGTACGCATAATGTCCATTTAAACTATTTATTCCATTTAACAACATTTAATTGAGATAGGGTAAATGTTTTATTATTCACACTACTTTTAGTTTTAAATAAAACTTTATCGGTTGAATGATACAGACATCTTAACATCTACCACATCAGAATATCAAATATATGTAACTAGGCAATTTTGGAATGTACTGAAGGCCTACACATTATCAATCAGCCGATGTGTTTCTAAAACATTGATGACCTTGATACATCAAGGTATCAAGGGTGGATACATTTTCATTAACTGAACAGATTATGTTATAGTGTACCCAAAACAATTAAAATCCTTTATCAGCAGGTAGGAAAATATTGCAACGCAGAGTAAGCAAATAAACATTCAAGACGGTTTTTTTTGTATTACTGACACGACCCTATGTTGCTAGCATGAGCCGTTACACATTTATTTCATTTTTCTTTATCATATTTTTGGGTCGGCGTTCCCGATGATTCGTGTTTTATGCACCGAACATGATAACTAATCAGATTGTTTACATTTCGTGTCATCGGAGTGAAGGCATGAATACACAACAAATGTCATCGGAGTGAAGGCATGAATACACAACAAATGTCATCGGAGTGAAGGCATGAATACACAACAAATGTCATCGGAGTGAAGGCATGAATACACAACAAATGAAACGCATATACATGTCATTACAAATTTCGCAGAGACGAGGGTTTGTTGGTAAAGTGTCGTTACACTCGTGTCTTCGTCCCACAAACTGGTAGAAGAAATCACACAACAAAGATAACCGTCATCTCAAATATTATTAACACTTATGTTAATTAAAGAAATGTTACGTTTGAACTGTCAGAGATTACGGATCCATACTAAGCGGTATGGTTTTTAGCTCACCTGGCTCACCGTCCGGCGTCCGTTGTACGTTCAAATTTCCCTTCGACATCTCTTCTGAAACCACCAGGCAAATGTTGATGAAAATTGGTAGGAATGTTCTTTGCATGAAGCCCTGTAAAAGTTCTTCAAATAATGCCATTCTATGCAGAACTAACAGGAAAATCTTTTCAGGAACAAGAAGGCATAGAGCTTAGATAGTTTGCATGTGGGATTGCCAATGTGTTCTCTAGCAAGATTGTTAAATTATGAGCCCTTGGTCCAAAATGACACCGCCAAGGGGCTCACGTGTTTTTACATAGGCAATTATAGGGAACATTTTTGAAATCTTCTACTCCGAATACACAAGGCCTACAGCTTAGATATTTAGCATGTGGCATTGCCTAGTGGACCTCTTACAAAATTATTCAAATTATGACCCCGAGTCAAAAGGTGTCCCTGTCCCGGGGTAACTTATTTGCTTATACAGAGGCTTATGTGTTTTTTTTATAAATCTTCTTCTCTGAAACCCCATGGCCTTGAGCTTACATATTTAGCATGTGGCTTGCCTAGTGAACCAAGATTATTCAAAACATGACCCCAGTTCAAAAATTATCCCGGCCAGGGGTCACTTGATTTTACATAGGCTTATATAGGAAAAACTTATAGTTCTTAAAGATTGCAAAGAAATGTTGGTCAAACATTGACAGAATTTTCGATATTAAGCTTCATTCGAAAGTAACTTGCCTGAAGTCTTCATTTTCCGGAGATTTCGCCTTTAGCACATGCAGCAAAACGCATTCATATTCTTTAGTGTTAGAGCTACTAGACACTGCTAATTGAAACCTTAAACATCAGTTACACCATACTATTTAGTTATCAGTTTTATTGACGTAGAAGGAAGTTATATTATACGTTTTTAAACAGTTCCTCTTTGAAGATGACACATGTGAATAAGTCATTGTGGTCTCTGTACAATAATAGTAATAATATTATATGATGGGGCATTTTAGTCAATTGTTATTATTTCATACAAAGTAAGTAAAATCATAAAATATATTGACGCTCTTTTAGACATGTTTGACAAGACATAAGTATCATGATCACCACGACAGAATTCTTTACACAGTTGCAAAAATGCCAATCATTTTTATGCTAATTTGAACAGCTTGTACTGCTTAACTAAATTATGATTCAACACACGCGAAAACATTAAAATGCTTTCATCGTTTTAATCAGCAACTTAAATATGATTAAAGCTATAACTTTGGTTTATAGTTCATTAACTGTACCCCAACCTGAAAATTATGGTTACTGTCATTCAGTTTTAATACTGTGTTACTAGGACTTATTTGCATATGCTCTAGTAATGGGTTAATTTGATCAGTCTATAAAATCATTAAATCTTTCTTGATAGCCGTTCCATCGGCGAGTGAATACGCTGTGAATCGCATGTGGGCCCACAACGACGTTAATAAGCAAGAACACTATGCATGATTTGGTACGCCCGGTTATGAAGACCTTGTAACTTTCTAATCCCTGTGTTAATGCGCTACAAAATGATCAGCAGGTTATTTTTCTCCAAAAGTACTTGTAAAACAAGTGTTTGTGGTAAAAGTGAACTTTGAAAACAAAACAATTACATACATACGGAAATTAATTCTTTAACGTTTAGTTTATATATAAGTCGCTTTTGTTTCTCCTTTAGACATAATCAAAGCTAACACTTAACCAAAGGTCAATTTATCCTATTGTTTTCTCCCTATGTTACATTCATTTATATGAATATTGTCAATTAAGTACATGTATGTACTTAAATGATCGAAACACTGTTTGAACAGCTTTAAACTTTGTGTTTACAAATACAAAATAGTGTCGTTCCTAAACTAAATTCAGACCTACCGATTTTTTTCCTGATCGTTACAAGCAAATATAAAAGCACAAACTTCAATTTTAGATACGGAAACTGGACACATTTTAGTGATATAAAGCAATGGTCTCCGTCTGTCATTCCGTCCGTCCGTATCATTTCTTGTCCGCTCCCTATCTCCTTAACCTCTTGAAGGATTTTGATGAAGCTAAGATCAAATGCTCACCTCATAGGACGATGTGCAGAACCAATGAGCCGGTCAAGCTGGCTCAAGGTCAAGGTCCCAACTTAAGGTCAACGATTGGGTTTTGAAATTCGTGTCCGCTACATATCAAAACCCTTCCATAAACCCATGAATGATCACCATTTCAAGTCGATGAGCAGAACCCTGATCTGATCATGTTGGGTCAAGGTCACAACTTAAGGTCAAAGGTTTTGGTATTAAATTTCCCGTCCGCTCAATATATCCTTAACCCTAAGAAGGATTTTGATGAAAATGTAGTCAAATGTTAATGTGCAGAACCCATGATCTGGTCAAGGTCAAAACTGAATGTAAACGATTTGTGTCTGCTCAGTATGTCCTAAACTATTTGAAGGATTTCGATGACACTCCAGTCAAATGATCACCTCATCGAGACAATGTGTAGAACCCATGATCCGGTCAAGCATGCTTAAGGTCAAGGCCATAACTGAAAGCAACATGTTCACCTCATTGAGGTGATGTGCAGAACCCATGATACTGGCACTGGAAAACAATACAGGTGATGTATAGAACACTCTTAACTGCATATGGACGACTTCATTTACTTGTAGCTTACGAATAGTCCAATCTCAGATCCACTGTTTTCTTCATTGCACAACACAGTAAGTAAGATAGTCGGACCCTATTTCGCAGACGCCTTTTCTTTGACCACTTGATCATATCAGTAGCTGTAACTTTAAACTGATGTGCATCTCTGAGAGAAAACTAGTAACATTAATTCCTTCAATGTTCCTCTTTGCGGTGGGGGATATAGCTGTTTTTTAGACTGCCTTGTTATCAAACGAAACTATTTTTAATCATTCCAT
Organism: Saxidomus purpurata; assembly: GCA_022818135.1. Classification (NCBI taxonomy): domain Eukaryota; kingdom Metazoa; phylum Mollusca; class Bivalvia; order Venerida; family Veneridae; genus Saxidomus; species Saxidomus purpurata. Next base: position 99,447 of record JAFMSR010000046.1, read on the forward strand.
TTTTTTCTCGATATGTACATGTAGTTTGTATATGATTCATTGAATTCGCTCTTTGCCAGTACAGACGTTGTTGTTGATGTTTAACGCCCGTTCCAACTTTGGTCATTTTAATAGGCGGGCAGTTCACCTTACATTCGTTCCTTGGTAGAACCAGTGCTAGACTACGATCCTCCTAAAGAAACTGCCAACTTAGGTGAAGAGACATGGTCGGTAGCAGGGCTCGAACTTATGGCCCTCAATCTATGACAGTTATCTCAAGTCAGCAACTGTAACCACTCGACCACGGAGACACACGTACACACGTTCAATCATGTGGTGCAATTCTCCAAGTAAAATAAAAGCTAGATGTACATGTACTTCATTTAATGTCGACGTGATCAAAAGATGAAATAATTATGAGGTGTTATAAAGAAAAAAGTTCCGATTCTCTTGTAAGTAAAATGTTTTCTTTGTGTACGTATACCACCAAATTCTTAAAAAAATAACTACAGTAAGTTGACTCATTTATGTTAACAAATCAGAAGTACTTTAGTAGACACACAGCGTAATTTATTTCCACTAGGTTACATTACTACGTAACAACATGGTTAACACATATATCAAATGCTAAGTGTGGGCGACTATTTTTCGTCAAAACATCAGTATTTGTTGAAAAAGAATTGAGTTTTTAAAGGACATATGATTAAAAACAACAAATTATTTCCAAGAAATTCTTTAACATAAATTGAAAAAAGAGTTAAATACGAGTGTTTGAAAAGTGAAACAAGCAAGTTTAAAGGCAATTTACACTTTTGATAGATATTACGGTGGCGAAATACTCACAACTTTATTATATATATTAGGATATCTACACATATTTCAGGCGATGCAGAAGGTTTGTCACTTAGTGTTAATTACTTTTATTTGTCTAAAAAATGTACATAAGATGCAAGCATTCAACATTTACTAGATTTGTATATCAAACTTACAGCGGCCATTCGCTATAATATAACATCATTGTTTTTGCCTATTATGGCTATCGAAATAATTATATTACACTTAATGGATGTAATTAAGATGGTTTTGTTCAGTAAGACAAAGCATCAATTAAAGTAGAAGGTAAAAATGCTTTAAAATAATTTTCAGTTCATTTGATCTGTATTTTATATGAAAACTATTTGTATCATTTCTATCACATGTAACGATACCAAAACAGTTTCCAAATGGGTAATCAGCGTTTTCATAAATAGACAAAAGGTTGTCCATATTTCTACCTAACTTGTTTAATTTTCATAACTGTTAACAGATGATTTTGTTCCAAGAGTTTTCATATAATATGAAATGGTTGAAAATACAGTACTATCTTCTTTAAAGGTCCATTACTAACACCAAATCGAATTTTCTTTTAAATCTGGAATTGTTATAGGGAAATACAGTTTGGAACTTGCTTCTGAAACTTTAGCCTCAGAGTATTTCCCTGTTTGAAATACTGCCACATAAAAACGAGTGAATGTTTGTGACTTTGTGTATTTCCTTAGATTGACCTGGGTGGTCTTTTTGTCCTACTTTCGCCTTATTGAATGTTGTAATCAGTCGGACATGTACTTTGCACATTATTGGAGGTAAATTTCTTCAATTATAACTTATTAAATAAATGTACAACCTATTTACAGCCTCTCTCTGGGAGATTTCTGGAATAATATAAAGATCATTTGAAAACAGAAAAACCTACTTTCGTTTTTGAAAAGGCAAACTATAATTTATTGATTGTTTTGTTAAACTCAAATTTTCAACACAATATGGTCACATTCATTGCAGTATGTCACATTTTTCCTTCTGAGAAGACGCCCTTTACGAGTCCAGATTTAAAAGAAAATTCGATTTGGTGTTAGTAATGGACCTTTAAATCAACTACATTTAGCATTAAGTATAAATTTCACGTTAAAACAAATTAAATTTCTGCTGTTCAGTTTAAAGTTCCCCAATGTTTAAAATGAACTAATTCAAAGTACTGCGATTACAAAAAAAAAAAGAAGTCACAAAAGGTTTCAGTTTAATTTGTTGCAGTTGCCGATAGCCCGAACAGCAGCGACGATGTAATGAAGATCTGTCATGTTGCTGACCGCTCATGCTTCCGCGTATATGCCTAACACTAGTACGTATTCAATTATTAATGAATTGCAATAATACTTTTTTTACAGGAACACTGAGATTTATTTTACAATCATATCGACTGCAAGACAACAGGACAACAAGATGAAAATACAAGAATTTGCGATTTTGTTCCTGCTTCTAAAGATGTATGAAGGCATCCAAACACATGAAATAAGAAGCACTCACTGCAAAGTACAAGAACTACACCAAAAAGAATTAGTAAACTGCAGTCACCACAATCTTCCTTACATTCCGATGACAGACAATAAAGCTCAGAGACTGATATTTGGGTATAATGATTTGACAAACGTGACACAGTTCACGTTCGAAAATATCAGCAATCCATACACTATGATTATTCTTGAACTTGACCACAACAAAATTAGGAACATTTCAGCAGATGCGTTTGATGCATTTACAAATTTGAAAATCTTAATTTTGTCTTATAACCCGATATACTACGACAATTTAAAAAGCCTCTTAGGTGCTCTCTCACGGGTGCGGTCACTTACACATCTCGGTCTGAGTGGAATATGGACCGTAATGATACAAAGCGACCTCTTCTCTTTATTGAAAGAAAATCAGATTGAAACACTAGAGATCAATTTATATAGTTTGGAAATAATGTCAATGGATATTTTCAAGTTGTTTGGGGGTTTAAAGGCCATTTATTTGAGAGATAATCTGATAGAAACACTAAAACCTTTCACGTTCAAACATCTCCATTCTCTGTATATTGACCACAATCAGTTGAAAAAGTTACCGGATTTTTCAGTCGATGGGAATGAATCTAAATGTTACTTTCCGAATCTTACAGTTCTCAATGTGCATAACAACAATATACATGAACTTCTTTCAGACAATTTCAGGTGTTTACAACACTTAAAACGTTTGCGTATAGGCAAAAATCCTATTAAAACATTACCGAATAATGTGTGGACAAAATTAACGAGCCTTCAGTCACTATCGCTCGTGCATTTGAACGGTGGCAATTTGGAAGTTGAACCATTTGCTTTCAATTCAACATCATTGAGAGAACTTCATATTGTATATGTTGCTCCAGCAAACAAGATTTTCATATCCCTTAACGATACGTTTGCATTCTCTCCGAATCTGAAAATTTTAAACATAGGCCTTATCAATATGCTGTATTTAACAAATACACAGTTGTCGCTGTTATTTTCACCAACAAAACTTGAAACGTTTGAATGCTACAGCTGTCAGCTTTCAATGGATCCGAAATACGTCGTTAATAATATGACATACGTAACGAAAATAGACCTCCGAAGTAACCTCATAACGACGCTGAGTGATGACACATTCAAGCAAAACAAGCATCTGAGATATCTTAATTTAAGATTTAACGAAATAGGACATATAAAAGAATCAGCACTCCCAGTCGCATTTTTAAATAAGTTATATCTTTTGGATCTTAGTAGAAACCCGTTTGTATGTGACTGCGACCTAGATTGGCTCATCACGTGGATGAAAACAAAAAAGAACAAAACAGCCATAGCAAGATACCCACGCGAATATGCATGTGCAAAGCCATTAGAAAAACATAACGTGCAGCTATCAGAAATAAACTTTACGTACAAAGAATGTCACCCATGGAGTCTGTGGATCTGGTTTGCAGTTATTGCCTCGCCTTGTGTCATTGTGTTAGGTTTTGCAATATTAATACTTTATAGAAATAGATGGAATATTAAACATTACATATTTTTATTACGGAAGAGACGGAACTACCAACGGATTCAAGGAGATATTCACATCTACGATGCGTTTGTTGCCTACGAGGCGACAGATTCTGAATGGGTACGTGACATACTTCTACCAGTCCTAGAAGATGATGTCGGACTCAAATTATGTATTCATGAACGAGACTTCCAGGCAGGTGCTTTCATTAACGACAATATTGTTTCCAGTATAGATGCAAGTAAACAGATTATTGTGATTCTGACAAATGCATTTGCTCAAAGTGGCTGGTGCATGTTTGAGTTGAAGGTTGCACACTCTAAACTTATTGAAGATGAAACAGAATTAGTGGTCATCCTGTTGGAGAGAATAGATGCCAGAAACATGAACCATTCTCTTAAAGTGCTTTTCGCCACTACCACCTATATAGAATGGACAGAAGATGAAATCGGACAAGCACTGTTTTGGGCTAAATTGAAAGGAGTTCTTAAAAAATGAAATATCCTCTGATATTGTTCAATGTTTAACAACATAATCCTGGAAGATGTAGAAATCAATGCAATGCTATATGCTATATAGCTAAGCACTATACGTACAAATACGCGGATTTAAGGGCTTCCGAGACGCTTGTTACAAAAACAATCAAACGAAAGGAATGGAAATTACTTGAGACTAGCGCCGAATGTTTGAGCTTCGCAAAAAATAAGAATTGATTCCCGAAGAACATGCAGGGGATTTATTAAATTTTATCTTAAACTTTTGCCTTAGAAAGCAACAGAAAATCCGACAAAGTACTATAATTCTATTATGTGTGGCCTTGAGGATAATTAAAACCTCCTTCATAAGTGACTTTCTGCAAACCGCAGGAGGCCTTATGCTTTTCAATAGAATCTATGTATTTTAATATATATGTTGTATTATGTTTATTTATATAAAAAATAAACTGTTTGATGCCAGATATTTTCCTGAAGCATGGACAGAAGGTTTTGTAGTTCCTTTGCATAAAAAGGGTGACATTGATACAGCTAGTAACTACAGAGGCATAACCTTACTAAGCACTTTTTGGTAAATTGTTTACTTTTGCTTTTTAGAAATTGTTAATAACTTCACATATCTAGGAATTGTTTTTACAACTGAAGGTTCTTTTAAAACAACATTTGATACATTAGCAGGACAAGCAATGAAGGCAATGTATAAATTGAAATCCATATATGTCAGTTTAAAGGCAGTTGGAATTATTTGATAAACCTATTCTTCCTATCTTACATTATGGTTCTGAAGTCTGGGGAATAAACGAGTCTGTAGTTTTAGAGAGAGTACATTTAATTTTTTGTAAAAGATTACTTAGTGTGAAGATACAAACACAAAATAACTTTATATACGGTGAACTTGGTAGGACTTCGTTATTGACAAAAAGAGCTGTAGGGGTTGTAAAGTAGTGGTTAAAGGTAGTACAAATGGATAATCATGTATATGTTAAATGTGTTTATGATATGATGTACAGAGATTTAGAAATAAGACCAAATAGCAATACTCGGCAAACAGTCACTCGGATTTAATGACGTATGGTTATTTCAAGGCGTTGGTGATAATGCTTTTATTAATATACTTAAAACTAGATTAAATGATGTATTTATATAAAAATGGATGTCTGATTTGAACGATTCATCAAGAGCTAAAAGTTATACTTTGTTTTCAAGTTTTCAGTTTCAACCCTATTTGTATTTAGTAAAGCTGCACTATGTAGATTAAGAGTCTCTTCACATAGATTAGAAATTGAAGCAGGCAGGTGGCATAAACCTGTCGCAATACCACATGAAGAAAGAAAATGTCACAATTGTAATGTTTTAGAGGATGAATTCCATTTTTACTAGAATGTCCACTTTACAATAATCTGAGAAAAATGCATATTAAAAAATATTATTGGTCAAGACCGAATATACCGAAATTTACTGAATTAATGAAATCTGATAAAATTGGTCTCAACACGAATTTAGCTATGTTCGTACATAAAGCTTTTGAGATTAGAAACCAATATTGTTTCTATTATAATTAATGTATTCCACATGTACCTCACGCTGTATATTTGTAGTATAATGTACATGTTGACACTTGACATTATGTCACTTACTGTTTATACATTTATATTTACATGTATGCTCATGGCCATATGGTCTACTGCTTATGATAATAAACTATATAAACTATATAAAATTTACAATACGCTTACTTCCGAATGCTTTATGATAAATGACATGTGTATTCATGTATGTATACATTTCCGGAAAGCCTTGTTCCATTTCTGTTGGACAGTTTTAAATGACAAGTTGATAATGGTAAATGAAATGTGCTTACTACCAAATGATGCATTACAAATGAGAAGTGCAAGCATATATGTATGAATATGCAGATAGCCATGTTACATTTCTGTTGGACATTTTTAAATGACAAGTGTATAGCTATGTGCTTACTTTTGATTTGATGAGAATTTTATCAAGGTCCGTCCCAAAGAGCATGTATGTTAGCTTAATATTGGGATGAGGGATGAGACCCCGGCATGTCTCCCGTCATGCCTAAAAGACAAAATTTTGAAGCCAAAAAATAGGAGAAATTTACCTGACTGCAATTTCCAGCCAGTATAGCCAAAGGTTGAATTTGATTGGTTGTCAAAGAGTAGGCCAGTCACATATGTGCTTACTATCAAATGATGAAGTTTAAAGCCCGGGTCGTACCGATTATAGCCTCTTTAGCATGTTGAACTATTTCCGTCATAGAGATATTATCAGCTTCCCTGGAAGGCCATTATCGATCTAACGATAGATCAGAAATCAATATGAAATTGATAAGGAATTTTACATAGAAATATATAGGAACTAATAAAAAACCATCTACTTGAAACATTTTCTTTTTATTTTGGATCTTATTCCTTGATATTAGAAAAAAGAACATTTCATCTACTTTCCAATGATATGTTTTTCTTCAAAATAAGTAAATTTCTTCTTGCTTCTTTTTTCTGTCCAATAGATCACCTGTTTTTCCTATATAACGTAGTTGCAAAATACACAAAACAAGCGATTATGCACATTTTGAACTGATATTTACAACAAATAAATTAATTTTAAAATCTATTCCTTGATATTGTGATATTCTACAGTGGACACTGAATATTTTCATGTAAACGGTTCTAAAATAATTTATTGACTTCTTGCTTCTTTTTCATTTTGAATCTCCTGTTTTTCTACTTTCAAACGGGGATGTCAGATGAGCCATGCCTGGTAAATAATGATGGAATGGGCATCTGTTAGGTATCAAATACCGAATTGCCGTGCAACGACGAATAATAACAATAAATAATAATTCTAAGAGTTTTGATTGTCAAAAGTTTTATCGTGTATGATTTTCTTTAAAAAATATTTTGTAAATTGAAAGAAATCTAAAAAAAATAGACAATATAAAACAATGAAATATTATAATTGAATATATTGCATTAACATTATGATGATAACAATTGTAAATAAAAGTGTCGTTTGTGAATTAAATATCCGGGGACTTTCGTATGTTAAATGTATTGTCATATTGCCAGTGTGTACTGCCACGTGCCTGCTTTCTGTTGACACGTGCACACAATTATGTTTCATCGTGTATTAATTTCAAATGACATTTACTTTGCTATTCAACGTAGACAGTGTAGAAGAAACATAAATTATAGACAGCTCCGCGATTCTTTGCCACGTAATATTTTGAAAAGTATTTCGATCTCGCCTTTGTTGCCTCGTGAATATTTTATTGATCATATGCAAAAAGTACACTGAATGATGTGAGATTTCATTACATTTTAAATACTCGTAATCATGATTCGTAAAATGTTAACATGAACAAAGTTTTATGATAATGAATGAATTCGAGAAGTTACAGAACCTTGAAAGCGAAAGCATATATTTTGTAATTTATTTATAATTTAATGTTCTCATCAATCTCATTATTGTTCAATAAAACAAGTGCACATTTGTGAACATTTTAAGTGAACTTTGCTGGACACAGTTCCATTTTATTTCTTCCAACGTACAAAAAAGGTATAGTATACATTGTATAAACTTTTGACTTTTCGATTTTAAATGTGTCTTGTGCTCACTTGGTAAAATGAATTCAGATTCCACTTAAAATGATTGTGTTCTTTTTATAAATGAAATTTTCTGTAAATTTGCGTCTATACATGTATGTTGCATTAATTAACACGAACGCCATGTCTCAATCGCTAAATAAATACATGATCTGCTACAGATGTAAAGCCATGTGTTTCGCTGTCGGGAGCAAATATAAACAAATGTTTATTTGCTTGTTAAATGAGACGATACGATTATTCAGTCATTCATTCATTCGTATATTCACTCACTCACTCACTTTATTTTAAACTATGTAAATAAAAAAAAAATTATGTATAAATAGCTACTGCTGTAACGCACTGGAATCGTCGCGGTCGTGAATCCAGAAACATGAAGGAAACAACACAAGTTCTTGAATATATACTTTTGATATATTGAAATTAAGTACTCTTTCGTCCGTCGATTAAAATAACAGATAACTGAAAAAATTTGAAATCTATCCAAGGAAATAGAGAATAATAAATAATAATTCTGTCCCACGTGCTTCTGTTTCATAACTTGTTTTTTAACCATACTTGAGGAAAATACTTTGGGTCTCAATTCTCAATATCCTGGACTCTCCTTAAGTCATTATTTGTTCGCCTAGTTTCCTTAGATCAAGTAGGTCGTGTTCAGTCAAAGAAAGATGCCCATTGTTATATCTATCAAATTAGTATTTTAAAGCTCAAAATTTTGAAGTATTATGAGTGTGAAATATTAAACAAACAGAATACTTGACCAGAATACTTGAATTAATGAAGTGTACATTGACTCTGTTCTACATACAAGATAGGATGTGATAGTGTTACACTGCTCGTTATTGTAACTGAATGAAGTACATCTGTACACAGAAAATGAGTTTTAGTTTTCAACACGTACGGTAAAAGAAAATTAAGCCCTTTTCTCAGTTAATATTTCTCTGTTTTGTAAAGACTGCTATAACAAAATATTACTAAATTAGAAAAAATATGAAGTAACTGTCTTTTAGCGAAGTTGGAAAATAATGAAGACATTTTTGTTCCAGCTTTCTGTTCCATGTGTAAAACTATGTTTCTCACTGATTCATTTTATAATGATACCAGCTACTGATAGCACAGAAACAACATCTATATTTTCACACCACATGTTTCCATACTCTCCATGTGACCAGCACCGATAGTTTTGAGATAAAATGTGTCTCTGCTATATGGTCTGTAAGGGAGATGAACCCTATAACTGAGAAGGCTTATCAATATGGTAAATGCAGAGTTTCGCCACTTGATGAATGAAGTATATAGTCTAGTATGAGGATGGTGGACCTAATAAGCACGATTACAAACAAACAAAAAGATGAAGTTTAAATGAGAAGTGATGACATGCATGTGTGAATATGCAGATAGCCTTGTCGCATTACTTTTCGGGACACTTTAAAAGTACATGTGTTGGGCGAACACAACAACTCAAAAGCCAATACATCTATTACTAATGTGCAAGCAACCTCAATGCATAGGTATTGATTAAAAAGATAAATGTTGAAAAGTCATTTTGATATACAGTGGTGGCGGTATCCCTATGCTCACGGTTTCTCCGAAAAACGGCTATTTACAGAAAAACAGATGAAGCCATATATTTTAGGGTATATTCAGCATGAACAGTCGATGATATGCTTTAACGGCAAACGTATGTGGACCTTTGACGTCACAGCAGCCGATACAGTTGTACTCGATCCATTTCGCTAGAACAAATCTTAAATATAGACATCAAAATCACCCAGTTAAAGTTAGCATTTTTGATAAAACTTATTTCTTTTGTATAAACATATATTCCTGGGTTCAGAGTGGGTTTACAGATGTTTCACACCCTAGTCATTTCACCCCTAGTCGTTTCTCCCCTAGTCATTTCTCCCCCAAGATATTTCTCCCCCAATAAATTTATTTATGGAAGTGCATAAACATTACATATTGAGTACTTTAGGGATATATGATAATTTAGATAATAATCCTATTATTATTATGAATATTTAATGTTATATTTTGATGATTAAAAGTTGCAGATTTGAGTTTGGATTGATTGACTGTGAATAAGCATGATAAGAAATAAGATGTAATAACTGAAAGACTATTTTTATTATGTATTGATGTACATGTTATATGAAAATACCGTAAAAGAATTAAAAACTTTTATTTAAACTTTGAAAATATTTACTTATTAAATAGGAATGTGGAACACAGACTGCAACTATGAAGTTAAATAAATTCTTTAAGTTTTTCACAAGTTTTCCAGAAATTAACTCTGATCAAACATAAGGTGAATACTTAATAAGCCAATTATCACATAATGCTGCTTCTTTTCTTATTTATCAATTATTTATAATGCTATTGTGTGCACCTTGAGTAAAATGAGAAGATTGAGTCACAGTAGTTAGCTTTATATATGGTTGAATGAGACTGAAAGGGCACAACTTTCTCACTTAATCTGAAAAGTAAAAATGCCAGCTAATTCAGCTCCATGCATAGAATGTCCAACACCTGTGTATCAGCACCATCTTGCAGTCTAATGTGATCTTTGTGACATAAAATGTGGGAATACAGATGAGTCGACATTACCCTTTTTTAAATTGTACTAGTACTATATTCTTCTGAGATGTACTTTATACTTTTCTGGATAAAACACTACTTTACTAAACTCATTTTTATCTGAGTGTTCCTTCAATGATTCAAGCAAGTACAATGTGTTTTCAAAAAGTGCAAAATTTATGTGAATTGACGGCAAGTCATTAAAATAGACACTTTCTGTTCAATAAACAATCAATGTTTTATATTGGAATGTAACATACAGTTTGACACTTCGTGGCCCATAAACAATTAACATTCCAGTAATTCCAATAGTTATTTTAAGCTATTGTAAAAATAATGCTTTCATATCTTCAATTAATATTATGAATGCAACATTTTGTTATATCACACCATTAAGTCTGATCTTATTATGAAAAATATTAAACATAGTCCCTATCTAAACCAAAACTGTGCTTTTCACTAAAAGTGTTGTTTTGACTCCAAACATATTTATCTATGCAAGTCAGTTATAGCAATTAACATTTAATATTGAGCATTTTTTGTTCCATTTGCACTGTGCTTTTTGTTATAATACTTCTTAATTCTTATCTTGTACAGGAATTACCAAAGCACAGTATAAGAAAGCGGTCAATGAAGAAAGAGATTTAGGAGGGGTCTCATCCAAAACATAAGCTAAAAATTAGGTTTTGGATGGACCTTGATAAAATCTCTTTCAAATCAAATCAAAAGAGATTTAGGTTTCTTCTGTTCCCACTGATAGAAACTTGATATGATGTTCTGTGTTAATCTATGTTGAAATTTGACACATCATCATGTATAATATGTAAAGTGGGTAATCTGATTTACATAGTAATAAATTTTATTTTTGAGTTAATTCATTTTCAAAAGTATGAAAAATAATTTCTTTTGCTTTTTTAAATTTGAAAATAAATATAATAAGCAGGAAATGATTCAATTATTTTACTTTAATCAATGAATACAATTTTAGTTTTAAGTCTTTAAAAATTCATTTTACTGAGTACTGTTTTGACAAATGTTTTTTAACATATGATTAAATTTTTTGGAAAATTCTTTGTTGGTTTCTGAAAAAATTTTGACTGAAAATAACAATTCAATAAAGGTTTAAAACATTTTTATTATACCCCCGAAACAAAAACACATACAATTGATACAATATCAAACTTAACAATTCAATGAAAGTCAGTAGGTCTAAACATCTTTATTTAAAGACAGTTTTAAAAATAAAACATTTATCAGTCTCAAATTTAAGTTAATAAAACAATTGAAAAAGCACAGAATGTCTATTTGAAATCTAAATAAACTTGATCTTTTCAATGAAAGGATCTTCTTTAATACTTAAAATCCTGCTTTAATTTTAGGTAGTCATTAACACCTTAATATGCTAAGCTTAAACCCTTTTTAGGTGAGAAATGCCTTTGGGGAGAAATGGCTAGGGGAGAAACATCTTGGGGGAGAAACGACTAGGGTGTGAAAAATCTGGATACCTTCAGGGTTCAGGGTCTGACAGAAAAAGAAGGTCTTTAATGAAAATATGTGCAAGTATTACCTGTTCGTTTGTATTTACGTAGAAATCGACCAGAAAACTCTTCTATATGCATGTTTCGCGTGGACGCCGAGAACGACATGCACAGAATTTCTGGGTATTTTGGTGAAACTTTGTGGCATTTTGTAAGTAATCAAATAAAAAGTGTCATCGGTTAGATAAATAAATCCTATTGCCGACTACAAAGAGATAATAGTGATATTTTCTTTTTTTACTGCAGTTTCCTTGGTTAACAGCATGGCTGTTTTTACTCTGTTAGATACCTCTTCTTATTTTATAAATAACTTGACACATATCCCTTTTTGACTAGAAAAGTTTATGTGTCAAGTATCTGTGTATCATATAGTTCAAACGATATTTTCAAGATACTGATTCGGTGTCCGTTCAAACATTGGAGCATAATAAGGGTGATAATTACTCGTTAGCATCAAACACAATACTGTAAGTTTAGTCTCCCTTTATATGTTTTCCGTAAGCTACTAAGTGTATCAGTTATCTATTTTTCATCGGAACACCAGAAGCATAAAACTTGTGTTTATACTGAGAACAATTTTTCTGTTTCGATATTTTAACTTTCACTGAAACGCATCTTAACGATTCTTTACATCGGGGTGTTCCACATTTTCTACTCGAAAAATGCGCAGTTGCACTTTTTTCACAAGTACGAATTTATTATACTTAAACTGATTACCAGTGGTTTTATCCTTTATATGGCTAGGTCCTCGTCTTTCTTTGAATAAAATCTATTCAAAATTTCTGCAACACATTCATGCGGACGAACAGGACACGTGGGATCCAATGAGCGCGCTAACTACTACACCATATGTTCAGTAGTTTCGTTTTGTGTAATGGACGAAAAACATCGATTCTGTGTAGTTTGTTTTAAATAGGATACTGTTTCCGATGTCGAGTTCATTCCAGGTGTGTATATTTTCCAAGAATGGTTGTGTTAACGACTTGCTTCGGTGTGCACCCTGTCCACCACCTACATTCTCTTACAGATACTTCCGCGATTACGCACTTAATCGAAGTTTGTCACTTACAGAAGTGTGTTCTATTGCGTGGAGATGCATGTCACATGAGACGGACCTCTCGGTGGAATGTCCCATTGAAATACCAAAATATGTAAATGGAAAAGGATGTGGTTCAGGATGCCTAATAGCCATTGTACTGTTTGTGATACTGTGTGCTATTGTACTAGTAATACGGTAAGTATAGTTAAAGGTAATATTGTTGGGATGTAGTTTAGTATCGGGTTAGGGTTCAGTAATAAATTATGTTACGTAATATGAGAAAGCACATTCATCTGCACAGATCTATAATTAAGACCTGATAACATTCACTCTTCTAACAGAAAAAAAGTTATATCAGATGTTATTTATAGGACTATTATTATATATAATTAGAACATACAATGGCAGACTAAGGCACGGTCTATTAATTGATTTGCACATAATCGTTAAAAACTCGTGCATTCTTTTGAATATAGTTATCTCGTTTGAAATATTAAGAAGGCAATTTTTAAAAAGAGCGCAGACCTGACGTAAAAAAGTAAATTCCATGTACGAAATGCTCAAGCTGGATTTTCAAGCAATTATTTTTACAGTTTAATTCATTTCAGTGTTATGTGGCTGAAGTCTAGGCCAAAAGATAAAAGAGAAAATCAGGTATCATTTAATACATAGCAGTATAACTGATATCTGCTTTTTGCTACTTTAGTCGTGTTCACCAGCTTTTCTACCATCGGTACAATGTACAGGCTATATAAAACCGACCAGACCTCTTAAACATCCATGTCGTAAATGGTGATAACTGAACCGCTCGGGCTTTCGATTGCATGGCCATAAGTATCCATAAATACCCATAAGAAATAAATAAACTAGTTTCCCCCAGTTTTATTACCATTGATTGAATGCACAAATGTCTTTATTGGCTTTGGTCGTACTAGAGATTAGGACTGCGTAATTAACTGGCAAACACTTAAGGGTTTAGACAAAATGTAGTTGACATTAGGCTTTAGCTTGAACGAAACTCATGTAATTGATATTTCCTGTAATGTCTGTGAAAAGTGTTATATATATCATTTTACTTGCTAACGATTTCCTTTTTTGGTGCGCTTGCCCTGAGTTACAACGTATGCTTGATTGTGTTTTAAATAGATTAGATATAACTCGTTCCCTGTTGCTTTTTCTATTTTATAAAGTACACCTGATATATGCACTTACTACCCTATCCCCTCATCTGATACTGATAGATTCTGTGTCTCCTTTCATGTTTAAATACTATTACACTGTTCCCTTTATGAATAAGATTATCGCTTACACTCATCGTGTACACTGTTACATTTTCTCATACATGGCATACGTGTACATTAGATGATTATGAACACATCGTGAACACTCTTTCCTTTTCTAATAGATTAGATTAGATACATCGCGTACACTCTCGCTTTATAACAGATTAGATACAACGTGCACACTCTTCCCTTTTCTACTAGATTATATACATCGCGTACATTCTTCCCTTTTCTAATATTATACATCGTGTACACTCTTTCCTTTTCTAATAGATTAGATACACAGCGTACACTCTTCCCTTTTGTAATAGATTAGATACAACGTGTACACTCTTCCCTTTTCTACTAGATTATATACATCGCGTCCATTCTTCCCTTTTCAAATATATTAGATTCATCGTGTACACTCTTCCATTTTCTAATAGACTAGATACATTGTGTGCACTCTTTCCTTTCTAATAGAATACATCATTTGCTTTATTGCCTCTTCTAATAGATAAGATACATCGTGTACTGTTACCTTTTTTCTAATAGATTAGACACACCATGTTCTTTGTTGCCTTTCTAATAGATCAGATACATAGTGTACCTCGCTGCATGTTGTAATAGATTAAATACATCGTGTATGTACATTTTTCTAATAGATTAGATACACGGTGCACTCCGTTGCCTTTGTAATTTATTAGATGCGCCATGTACGTTGTTATCTTTTACCTTATCTTTTAGAAGAGGCAACAGAGTACACGATATATCAGATCTTTTACAAAAAGCAACATAGGAAGCAACATAGTAAACAACCTATTTCACGTATTCTGTGGCATTTACTTGTACTCAAGATCTGATACATTCAATACTCTAATGTTTTTTGTATACACTGCTACTTTTTCAAATATATTTTGATAAGTAGTGGACTCAATTACCTTTTCAAATAAGTTAAATCAGTACTTCATGTACTCTGTAACCTTTTCTTATACATTAGATACATTCTGTTCTTTGCTGTTGATACACCTCGTACTAAGTTGTCGTTTCTGTTAGATTTTAAGACATCGTGTATTATAGATAAGATGCATCGTGTTCTGTTTTCTTTCTATCGTTGAACTGTTTGCGAGTGTTAGTGTTTGTCGTCTGTTCGTTGTCTGATTACTTTCGTGATACCTTGGGTATGAACAATAACTATCGTTTGGTCTTCTTTGACCTTCATTTCAATACATAGTGGTCTTCAAATCATCTATTTCAATTTTCTGAGTAAAACTGTTATGTTAATTGTGGTTATTGTCGGTTTTCTTATCGGACTGTACCAATACAACAATATGAAGTTTTAAATTAGTTGCAAATACTAAAATGTAATAAAATAGCTATTAAAGCCGAAAAGAACAGCACGACACTCGTTTGTAAGTACTACACAGCGTGTTTTAGCACCCGTAAAACTATGTCATTTTATTTCCTTTGCAGTTCGAATGTAAAATTATTAGATGTATAAAGTGTGGAGAGAATACTTCAAAAGGGCACACTGAAAAGACTTTAAGCAAGAAAATTAACGAGGATAATCAGGCAGAGAGCACTCCTATTGAATTGAACTCATTCTCAGAAAATTCTGAAGTGGAAGAGAAAAACTGTGAAATGGCAAATGGAACAACAAAGAACTCAGAGAAGAAGGCAATGAACCAAATAGTACTGTTAAGCAAAATCTGAATATGATGATAACAATGAGGTGTTTGATCGCTTTGAATTAATTATAATTTTAACCCATCCACAGTTTGTAGCTCATATGTGAACTGTGAAATACAGAAAAGCATACATATACAAACAAAATACTCGCCATTCCAGATTAATCGATTAGAGAAGGCAAAGACTAGTACAATTAATACCTATGAAGACATAAAGAAGTACAATTCACAACCATTTACGGCTATCTCCATGCAAGCGGCAAGCAAATAAAAAGATACATTCATTATGTAAGACATAAATTATTAAGTCTGCAGGGTCATCCGACACTTTGAGTGAAGACCAGATGTTGATTTAATAATTTAGATAAAAATGGCATACTGTATGAGTAAAAACAATGGAGAAAATGCTTGACACGGGACAGAGATATCGAGAATCCATATGTTTATATTCAATATTTCTCTAATATACCTTAGTGTTTCGTACCAATTGAACTAGACGATATTTCTATGAGGGCAAAATCAAATGAAATCATTGCAACTGGATTAAAAGTAAAGGAGTTTTTGAAGTTTCTTTGTAGAGTATATGACAACAACAACAACAACATTTATACGGCATTAAATAAAATTACAATGCTTCTAGGCTAATATAAGGTTGACAAATGACAAAACATTAAAAAAAAAGATGAAAAAAGATCACCGAATTCAAGGAAAAATGAAATATACTGAGAAGCCTCTATTTCAAACTATTAGTTTTTTTTACTTACGTGTAGATACAATGTTAGAATAATAAATCTACTTCTTGTCTACGTTTATTCGCAAAATACAAAAAATTTGACTGGTTAACTATTACCTTATTTAACGTTGGTCAAGTATGATAAAAAGGTTTCAAATATTTTTTGCGTAAATCTGTATAATGAACGCATATTAACAGGAAATGGTATTCATTTTCTACCATATTGCAATTACAAAATTTGCAAGTTCTTTCGTTTCTTTGTATATTATTGTGTCTCTCTCTTTCAATTTCTAAATTAAGGGATGATTTGTAATTTGATATTTTTTCTCCAAAATATAATAGTCAAGATATGGTTCGAGATTGAAGTTGTGTTTAAACCTACAATATGTTATTAATCTCTGCGAATTGTTTATATCTGCATGCCAAGTTTGGTGATACTGGTCATATATTCTTTGTTTAATAGTTTCAAATGATATGTCATAATTTTCAGTTTTATACCAAATACCTGACACACCCAGACTATCTAGAATAGATTTTATTTGATGAGCCCAATTTAAGCCTTTGTATGTAATGTTATTTCATGTGTCTTCCTTGAGTATACTATACATTCGCTTAACAAGAGAATTGTCGCTTAATTTTTGAATTTTTATCCAGTATCTGATCATATTTATCTTTCTTCTGATTTTCATCGGTAGTCTACCGACTTCACCATATAGCCCAGATAGATTTGTGGACGTATTAACCTTCAGAATTTTTCTGGAATATTTCTGTGAATTAATTCTATATCTTTTCCATCATTTCCTCCCCATATTACTGAGCAGTAGTTAAGTGCAGAGGAAACAAGCGTGTCGAATAATTTACATTTTTCCGAAGTTTTAAATTCGAACCGTTGAAAAAAAGAAAATAAACTAAATAAGGCTTTTGATGCATGGCCTGCAATATGTTTTTAGGTGAGATGCCAGCTTCCATTTTTAAAGAGTTGTATACCTAAATATTTAAAAGATGAGACTACTTCAACTTTTTCATTATAAAGGAAAAAATCATAACTAGTTGGTCTCCCCTTTTCGACGATCATGACTTTAGTTTTGTTTATGTTTATTTTTAAACCGAATACATTGCAATAATTTTCTACATAATATAGCATAGATTGTAATGTTTCTGGTTTGGTTGAAAACAATACTTGATCATCTGCATAAGATATTAAAAATATAGGGAAAATAAATTGTATATGTAAACATACAGGGGCTTTATTTCACTGTGTATTAAAGTCCCGCTTCAATGTGAATTTCCTTTTGCTGTATGACTTAAGGGTCATAAGGTAGAGTAAACTACATTCTGATTATTACTTTTTTAAGTTTCTATAAAGATTATAATTATATGAAAATGACCAACCCTGCTTTGGGCCTCATTTTTAAGGGATTTATTTATTTGTCTATAAAATGAATACTTTTGTAAAATGAAATAAAATTTCAAATAAAAAGAGTGAAACGTTTTTATTGTTTATGAAAAGGAGCACGACCTAATTGTGACCTCATTTCTGAAGAAATCAGTCTTCTTAAAGCAGTTTAATTAGGGACCATAACATTTTTAATGTAACCAAATCCAATTAAATTCTGCTTACAGATTTCAAAGAAGCATTTTTCAAGTCACAATATAGTTTAGACAGGGAAAACAGCCCATTTTTTCATTTTGAAATGGATAATACACAATACATGCACTTATTTAGTGAAGTTCAGCAAACACCCATTAAATGCTAATTTGCAGGTTATTAAATTTAATTCTGACAATTGGTTTCATACAAAAGAGATTTTTAAATTTCCAAATAGAATATACAAATGTATAAGAAATTTTCAAAGGGCCATAACTCTAGTGTTTCTATATGCAATCCGAAACGCGACGGGCGGAAATTACCTATAGTAGTGCAACAAAAAAAAAAAAAAAAGGGGGGGAAGAAAAAAAAAAAAAAAAAAAAAAAAAAAAAAAAAAAAAAAAAAAAAAAAAAAAAAAAAAAAAAAAAAAAAAAAAAAAAAAAAAAAAAAAAAAAAAAAAAAAAAAAAAAAAAAAGGGAAAAAAAAAAAAAAAAAAAAAAAAAAAGAAGAAAAAAAGGAAAAAAAAAAGAAAAAGAAAAAAAAAAAAAAAAAAAAAAAAAAAAAAAAAAAAAAAAAAAAAAAAAAAAAAAAAAAAAAAAAAAAATTTTTTTTTAAAAAAAAAAAAAAAAATATTATTTATTTTTTAAAAAAAAAAAAAAAAAAAAAAAAAAAAAAAAATAAAAAAAAAAAATAAAAAAATTAAAAAAAAAAAAAAATTTTTTTTTAAAAAAAAAAAAAATTTTCATGTATAATGTCTACCATGTTTTATTTAATATCCCCAACTATTTCTTAGATAGGACGACCGTACGGACGAATAACGTCAATGAATATTCCGCTACCTTCGGCTCAATATTTTATTTCCGGTATATCATAAAAACAATTCATTTCCGGTATTAATTTATCATAAAAGCAATTTATATTTCCGGTAGTATTTATTTAATCACAATAAGTATTTTAGGTTACATAAAAAATATTCAAATATTGAAAGTGCACAAAAAAAAGATATAAAAATAATAATAAATGGTGGAAAAACACAGCACAACTATTTTGAGAAACGAAATACAGAATAAGCAGGCCAGCTCGTAAAGGATAAAAAGAATAGCGGCACAGTTTTTGCGAATTATGAACAGAATAAGCAGAGGTTTCGTGAGAGATAAAAGGAATAAGTAACGAATGAGTTAAAGAAGAAAGTAGTTTTAGTGTAATGATATATAGCAATGCATCATACAACAAGTATACCAAGACACGTAAAGTCTTTTTGGAAGGGGCAATGGTTGAAATATTTGTCTATTAACCTGTCTGTTCCGAATGTCGTTAAACTTTTTATGCCCCGAAGGGTGGCATATT
Organism: Saxidomus purpurata; assembly: GCA_022818135.1. Taxonomy (NCBI): domain Eukaryota; kingdom Metazoa; phylum Mollusca; class Bivalvia; order Venerida; family Veneridae; genus Saxidomus; species Saxidomus purpurata. The sequence continues at coordinate 119,168 of JAFMSR010000046.1, forward strand.
AAATTTGCACCGTCCGTCTGTCCGTCCATCTGTGTGTCCGCTCTTACATTTTTCCGTGTCCGGGCTGTTACTTTGTCATGCATTGAAGGATTTTGTAATAACTTGGCACAAATGTTCAGCACATCAAGACGATGTGTCGCGTGCAAGACCCACGTGCCTACATCAAAGGTCAATGTCACACTTAGAGTTTAAGGCAATGGAATCCTTGTCAGCATTGAAAAGGATTACTCTGGCACAAATGTTGAGCACATCAAGACATTTGTCACGTAAAAGACGTACTGAAATGGTTATGTAACTAGAGTTTAAGGCAATGGAATCCTATATTATGTACACATTCGTGTCCGGACTATTGCTTTGACTCCTTATTTTTAAATTTAATGTAAGATGTAATATCAATTCTATTCAGACTTAATGGTACGTATGCGTTGCATTGAAGCCAGTCTTATGTTATTTCAATGACATGACTTGAACAACCATTGGCATCTATACATTGAACAAAAGTAATGTCACCTGATGACAGCCACGTTAAGTGGTTGCTGATTCACTTTAAGCGAGATTTTCGTGTATGATCGTAAAAATGGCGGACTGACGTTGATTTTTTTATCTCCGTGTTAGCATTTTCACCTTGTAAGTAGTATTACATGAACATTTCTGGCAAATGGCTCTACTGTTTATATGCTTTACTCGGTTTTTTATTTCAAGTTCGTAGATCTTTGACAGGTCGTTTGTTTACACAGGTCACAAGGTGATTTTCTTGTTCGCAGTGTGCTTTTCTACCACTATATGTGGTATTTGAAGGCTCGCAGTTAGCGAAACACGACTCCTTCATTTCTTGACGCTTTCCCTTATAATATAAATACTTTATGACCGAAAAATATTACTTCAATACCCACTTTGGTAGCTGACTCTTACTTCAAGCACTTTTGGTGTGCTGATGCTCACATCATTTCCGTATAGATCGGCATCAGCATCAACTACCCCCCAAATACTCCTTTCTGCAGTTTTAAACTGAACAACATTTAATTATTTGTCAATCTGAACCATTTTGACCATAATCCGCATTTCTAAGAGATGTGCAATACCAGTGAAAGCAATAGTACGTGAAAAAGTGAAATACTATATCCCGGTCGCCGGAATCCGCGATCCATGACAACACTTGATCAACCCATGTGCTGTTTACAGAATATATATATTTTTGAATTTTAAAATCTTGTATTCGTATATGTCCCGTGCATCTGTCTTAAAGTCCAGATAAAGATATCCTTTATACACGGGAGTCTTCGATGTGTATAGGGCAAAAAATTCAGTTTGCAGCTTTATACATGCAACGAAATGGCATTTTTGTTAAGGGTGAGGTACATGTATGGTTTGCGGGCATATACAAGCGAATATATAATTTAATACGTTTTCTTTTCTGTTTTCATGAGCTCTTTCTGATCATCATCCAAAATATTGTTAGGTCTCTCAAACCAAACGACTGACGGCTACAGTCTCATTTCTCGTGTTTACTTCTTAAAATGTCACAGCTTCTCGATCTTTAGGATTACCTTATGATACTTTGTTTTCAATTTTAAGTAAAACAGTTGTTTGCCAGTTTTATCTTTCTCTGTCCATTTTACGCAGGTTATCGTTTCACAAAGGATTTTGAGAAAATGGTTCCTTTGTTTTTTATTTTGTTTAAAATAATGATCACTATGTCATTTTTTTCTGACCCTTGGAAGTTTCTCACTGCCGTCAGTGCAGTTACAGAGTAACTTAATGCATTCCTTTGGGAACGCATTTGTGCCCCATCCGTGTATGTTTCCTTTCGAACATATTCAGTTGTCCCACGTGTAACAGAATCTTTAGAGTTCCAGTAAGCACAATTACAAGAATCGTCACAACATAGTACGCTGGCAGCGCGACATACAACATTCGACATTCAAAATTTGAATGTCGTGCCAGTGCGACATGCGACATTCAAAATCTACATATCTGCTAAAGTTCGAATGTCGTGCTAGCGCGACATACGACATTCGACATTTAAAATTTGAAAAAACTGCTAAAGTTTGAATGTCGTGCTAGCGCGACATACAATATTTGACATTCAGAATTTGAAAAACTGCTAAAGTTTGAATGTCGTGCCAGCGTGACATACGACATTCGACATTCAAAGCGCGACATTCGACATTCAAGCTAGCACGGCATTTAAACTTTAGCATTTTGGTACATTTTGAATGTCGAATGTCGTGTATCATGCTGGCACGACTTCAAAATTTAAATGTCGAATGTCGCTAGCAAGATATTCAAAATTTAGCAGTTGTGTAGATTTTAAATTTCGAATGTCGTATGTCGCGCTGGCACGACATTCAAATTCTGAATGTCGAATGTCGTATGTCGCGCTATCACTATATTCAAACTTTAGCAATTTTGAAGATTTTGAATGTCGAATGTCATATGTCGCGCTGGCAAGACACTCAAAGTTTGAATTTCGTATGTTGCGCTGGCACAACATTAAATTTTTAAATGTCGAATGTCGAAATTCGCGCTGGCACGACATTCAAATGAATGTCGTATGTCGCGCTTGCACAAAATTCAAACTTTGAATGTCGAATGTCATGTGTCGTTTGTTGAGTTCACGGAGGAAGTGATCGGTCTCCAGCCTTACATTATCCTCGCAAGATGAAAAATAATTTATTAGTAGCATTACAATTGATTTTAGTATAACTTGAATGTTTCTTTATCTAATTTCGTCAAGATATATTCCTGTAACCAAATCTTCTGGAATTTCTATTTACAATTATTCGAGCGAATGCAATTTTTTATGAAGTTCAAATGCAACCTATAACTCTATGTCGGCGTTTCCTACAAAAATGCAAAATCACTAAATGTCAAAGCATTCTATTTGCACTTTCAACTATAATAAATCTAAACCAAAATAAGCACATTCATTTAATATGTATCCCCGGCCGAGTTGGCACAGGGAAAGATATGAATGTAAGTCAAAAGGTCGCACTTCCTTAAATAACTTGTCCGAAATAAATTGCCGACCACTCATGTTGAAGTTTGGTTGGGAGTTTAATGTTGGATAGGGGAAGACATCGGAAGTATAGGCCATTATATGAAGCGCCCTAATTTGTTGTTTAATGTTTCATAAATAAGCAAACTCAAACAACTGATCTACATTTTTTTTGCAGGTCTAAAGATCTTTGAAGTACTGGAGTCTTAAATCGTAAATGTTTGCATGGGCCACATCAAGCCCCTTATTTTTTTTTAACACAATGGAACTTTTGAAGACATATTATGACATAACTTGTTTAGAGCACATGTCAATGGACCTGTCACTTTAATTTGTTTGAAAAAACCAATAAATCAGATATATTTTCTAAACATTGTCCTAAATTTCAATACAACATACTCAAATGTCACGTGCTTAAGCTATAGATCAGCACATTTTTGCAAATAGTTGGAGGAAACTCGTTGAACTGATCCCCCTTCCCTCTTTACTTCAATAGCTTAATATAGTATATTTAGTAAAAACTCGTATAATACTAATATGGTCTAAAATTTAAGGCTATGCTCACCTGGCACAAATTGCTCACTATAAGATCGTTCTTCGGCGACCGTCAGCTCTACGGATGTCCGAACGTCAACCTCATTCAAAGGCAGAAAAGGGGCAATGTGGAAAATATCAGTGATCCTTGCATAAAGACTCTATCGTTGTTAGATTCATTCCATGCAGAACTCTGGCGCCATGGCAACAAATGGGAAAAATAAAAACTTCTTCCCTAAGCCTCCAGCGAGAGCAAAATTTAGGTTATAGTTGGCCTACTACCAAAATTGTTCATTGGTCATTGGTCATATTTACATAGCTTTTAAAAATTTCTTCTTACCACACTAAAAATGTACATTTGCTTAGAAATGAATAGTGGACCTCTACTTGTTCAAATTAAGATCCGTAAAATTGATTTCTTGGGGTGTTTATTTTCCACACAGGAAAAACTTAAAAATCCTGACACAGAGAAGCTTCGATATACATGTAGCATTCTGATTATTCAAAGCTTGTTTAAATAAACCTTAGTCAATATTGGCCCGAAAGGGGGGTCACTTATTTTACAAAAAGTATTAGGACAACATTTGGTAAATGTCTTGAGGCACAATATCTTCCCTCTTTACACAGCCATTGCACTTTACTTCAGGTGGGGGATATAGGGCCCTGTTTTTGTACAATTATAGCCATTTTGCATGCTTATGAAATATAATATATTTAGCTAAACTTTGTCTTGTGACTTGACATTTTATTCCATTTCAGTCAGCAAGAACCCAGAAAATACTGTAAAGCAATTTCCGTGGATTTCGCCCGCCATGTGTGTTTGTATCCACACCTCAGATCCCTGGTCAAGCTCCAAAACCCACTGGCTTCCAGCTGTTTGGAAAGTTTGTGTGCCGATCCCATCAGGATAGGCGTGATTTATAACCGTACCATCTTTTACAAAGGCTAAATACTGTGCTTTGTTTGGACTTGACATGGCCGATAAGTGGAACACATAGAGACCTTTAAGTGGGGCTATGAACACTCCCGTGTGAGTATGGTATGCTCCGCCAACGTTTGTTATTGCGCGGTCAAAAAGTATAGTGTGCTTGTCTCCGAGACTGACCAAATCTGGAACGCTGACACAAGCTGTGAAACCAACAAATGGTGGCAACGCTGAATCTGCAATGAAAACATCGGACTTTTTTCACAACGGCAGAAACACAATATACAAGATTAATTGTGATGCTAAGTTTCGTTTTAAATAATCGAAATATTTCGCAAAAAAATAATGTGCCTCATGCAACAAAGTAAAAATAAATAGTAAACGTGTCAAGGCAAAGTGAATTCTCCATCATGTCTAATTGTTATTTAGTCATCACCTTTCCTTATATATAGATACTGGTATATTTTTGAATTGAAATTTAACTTCGAATCACTTACGACCTACCTGATAGGTATCTTTTTGAGCCAAATATGCCACTGTGCTTGTACTCATACACGGAATCCAGTCTAGATTCATATTGTTGGACGTCCTTAAATAAAGCATTAAAAACAATTCAATAAGCAATTAAACGAAAGTTCAAAACTCAATGAGCATCATGACTGTGTAAAAAGTTCCGAAAATAGGTCAACAATCACATCTCTGCAGCAATCTTCCTAACAGTTATTCGGGCTATTTTGATAACTTACACTTGCCTATCTTTCAGTTTAAACCTTTAACTTAATTTTCAAGGGATTTCAAGCTTTAAAATATATGTATACGCACACATGTATACCAGTAGCATGAGACATTCAAATGAGTGCCTAAAATACATAAAAAATCTAACAAATGTGTCTTGAAAAAAAATTATATGTCAATTTTACCTCAATTCTTTTTTCAGCTTCCAGTCGTGTATTGAGGTCTTCGAGTTCCTTTCGGCGAACTAACTCTCCCGATTCTACCTTCTTCTCAATCTGGGCTTCGACAAGTTGTTGGATATATTTCTCTAAATGTTCAAGATTTGTATCTTTTGAAATTTCTGCTGCGAGTAATGTCTGGATGAAGCAAAATGAAATTAGCAGAAACATCTTTACTGAAAGAACATCTAACACGTAGAGCTCGTTGTCGACAATGTTGACAGTATATCATTCCACTGATAAGATATACACTGTACATATACACGACTATGTACTTTCGTGAACTTCGTTATCATGCATACAGATCATATTTAATAGGAAACCAGTTTTGCAAATTCATCTACAACCCTAAATTCTAGGGCTGACCACAAAACTGTTGTAAGTCCTTTATTTCATTTCAGTTACTGCAGTTTTGCGGTCAGGCCTCGGCATGTAGCACTCCTATAATTTGCCTCATTGTTGTATTTTTGGATTTGTCTTGCAAAAAAGAACTTTAATCAGATTTCCTGGTTTGCCTCACGTATCTTACATATTACCAATATTATCTGTGAACGTTAAATATCTTAGGACTTGACATTTAATTGGAACTTTCAACTTTGTTCCCTTTGGTTTACTTTTATTCGGTTAAACGTAAAACTTCCAATAAAGGGTGAAAACTAAAATGAAAGGTTGCCGTGACCTGTGTGTTATTCCGTGCAATTCCGTGCAATTGTACGGGGATGATGTGGTCTCCGTTCTTGTCACAAAAATCCACTGTATTGATAACGCTCTACACTTACTCCGTTCACCGCAACATGGCATAGAACGTATGTTTTTTAAAGGGGCACTCCCTACATCTAGCCGATTATATTCTCGAAACATAGATTATGTGTTCAATAAACGTAAAATGATAAATAAATACAATTTCAAAGAAGAACCTATGGCGAAATATGCCTCATTTTACCACATTTAATCAATATAAAGGCCTTCTGTAATAAATTGCATCCACCCATTAATTGCACAACAACAACAACCCTACATTGATTATTGAATGGTTTACGGTACTGCAGTGCATTTTAAACCGCTGATTTTATCGATAATGACTGGGAATGCATAGCTGAAACGTTTAGATTAAGTTATATTACTTCTAAAGATTCTATTATTTATGTTTTGGAGGTTATTTAGTTCGGCACCAGTTATAGGGTGTGTCCCTTTAAGCAAGTAAAATAGGAATAGAAAATGTTTTCAATATACTGAAATGTATTTACAGTCCCTATTAGAACGGTGTTTTCTATGAGTTTTGTAATCTGTGTATTACGATGCCTTCATCAATCTTTCTGTTCGCATCCTGCACAATCTGAGAGCTGTTCTTGTACCAATTAACGACCATTCAGTTACCACAAGAAGTCTGTTTTATTAATATTATGGGCTTTAAAGGTCCATTACTAAGACCAAATTGATTTTCTGAAATTGTAACAGGGAAATGCAGTTTGAAACTGGCCTCTAAAACTTTACAATACTAAGCCATGGAGTGTTTCCCTCGGTTCACTGCTGCATAAAAACAAGTGAATGTTTTTGTATTTCTTTAGATTGACCTGGGTGGTCTTTTTGTCCTACTTTCACTTTATTGCATGTTATTAAGTTTTTTTAACAGTCGGAAATATGATTATGTTGTATATTATTGGAAGTGAAATTCTATCAACTATAATTAAAAATAGGCATGCTTATTCATATACAACCTATTTACAGCCTCTACGTGTGAGGTTTCTGGAAAATTATAAAGATATTTGAAAACTGGAAAACCTACTTTTGTTTTGAAAATGCAAAATAGAAGTTGAGAATTCTTTTGTTAAACTCAAATTTTCAACACAATTTTTTTGTCACATTCAATGCAGTATGTCATATTTTCCTTCTGAGGAGACGCCCATTACAATTTCAGATTTAAAAGAAAATTTTATTTGGTCTTAGTAATGGACCTTTAACTTTCAAGGTTAAATTCCGTACATTTTCGAAAGACTTATTAAAACATCTCAAACCATTCATAATATAGAATAACCCGGCACTCTAAAATCAATGGATAACTACTATTGTACATTTGCCGAGTATGATTTTTCCACCAGAAACTTCTTACGACAATTATAGTATGTAACCTTTCATCGGTTGTATTCAAATTGGTAACAAGGTATGAACAACGAGTCCAGGCTTTCATACCGTTTAAACGCCGTCGAGTTAACATTCTCCCGGTTATATTTCTACAACCTTTCTGAAAAGACTGTATTAACGAAGAAAGTTTTGTCCAAGCAGCAGTTAAAAAACATATGATGGCTAAAACTCTGGATATAATTATATTCAACTAGGATATTTCCCCCAGAAAAGATTTTCCATTAATAGTTAATCAACGGTTGTATTCACAGCCGGTAAAAGTTTTTTACTTTTAAACGAGCATCCAGTGCCCATATACTATTTAAAAGCGTTAGTGGCCGTTCACTTTGCAGCAAAGAAACGTTATCCTATCACTTTAACAACTGGCCTTATATTAACGTTAGTTCCCGAAGCTAAAGACTGAAAGTCCCCTAGGCCTAAGTTAGCATACCACATTTCAAACACTGCAGACAATTTAACTGTGCTATGTGCGAATAACAACTGTAAACATGCGCTATGCGAAAGTAGTGCAAGACAGACCAGATCAATCTTCTGTTTGAATGTCGCATATGATAAGAACATATTACAAATAAAAAAGAGTACATACAACTCCAAACGATTGCAGAAAGGTATATAGCTTACGGGCTGCATTACACATTTGTTTCTGTTTTAGAAATTAATGCGCTGTTAGCTGATTACGGAAGATAATCATAAGCATATCACGGAAAAGTACGGAATTTACGGAAATTTACGGAAACGTACGGAGCTCGATATAAGAGTTTGTAGTTTGATTTTCAAATTTCCGATGTTATTTCATTGACAAATTTGTTATTTACGAACGATTACATATATATTTACCTAAAAATAAATTTAAATAAAAAAGATATAATTTACGTACATTCCCGAGAAGGAACTCACGTGATCAAAATCACCCGCCATTTATCGAGGACGCTGCATGTCAAGGCCCAGTGAACGGTTTCACCGATTACAACTACAAGGTAACCCAGAATCATTTTTGGTTTTCTCTGTTATACACATTGTACACTAAAACAGTACTGTATTTATATTTCATTGCTGGTATTGCTTTGTTTATTTCTGTTTCAAGGTCTTGCCCTTGTTATATACGGTTCCTGTTGGTACACAATAATTTTCGATCCACATCATCAAATCATATCGCTTGAAGTTGTACAAAGCGCAGATCGAATTATTTTTATTGGCTTAAACAATTTATAATGTTGACTATGTGATTATTTTTCATTTAACGTACGTTTTATAATAAAACAAACTTCCCTGCCACCCATATATTTGTGAATCATTCATTCTGTGTCATATATTGAATTTCGTCCTCTGCTAATTTCGACCCGCACTTTAGGTAAAGTTCAGCGGAAAACACGTAGGTCAAAAGTTGTTTTTCGGGGAGTTAACCTATAGCCCCCAGGCCTTCAGCGCTCACAGCGCTTTGATTTTTCAGTTGGATTGACTATGGACTACATATGATATGAGATTAGTTGGATTCAGCTAGGATGATCTACGCCTTTGTATTAACCAATCAGCACGCAGGCACTATCATCGCATGTCAACACCGTGTTTAGGCCTGTGTTATAATCGAAGCGAAAAGATTACAGCATTACAATTGAAATCCAATTTACCAAAGAAAGCTGACTTAAAATGCATATAGTTGTGTCGGTTAGTCTTTCAAAATGGTATGATGTAGTCTAAAAAAATGTACGGTGTAGAAATTGAAACAATCGGATTATTTATGTATACCAACTAGCATAACCACATAAACTATGTAAAACTGTAAAATAAAAATATGTTTCTGATTGAAATATCATTATTGGGAACCGATAAGCTTCCCAGAACTGGTTATTTACTAAAACAATTACGTCTCCCATAAAAAGAAACATAATCCAATCATTTGAAATGTTATTAATAAGACTCTGTTTTTCGTATTTGTTAATTGGTGCTGAAATTTTTTTCTTTACTTGTTAAAAATAGACCTCTATAAATGGAAGAAAAATAAAATCAATCAACACCAACTGCTTCTACAACATGTTTTGATGAATTCTACAATGTTAAAGACTCGTAGAAGCCTCACATAATTATGTGTTGTACAGGGATTGTAAACACCGTTAATTTTAAAAGCATTTGCGATTCATTGGATTAAATTCTAGCTATCTAAAAAGAATGAATAGTTTATGTTGTAAAACTGGGCTACTTTGACCTATCGTTTCCTGACGGGTTCAATATCAAATCGCAAAATGGAACAATAAATTAAACATTTGTGCGCTATTTTCATTCATAGATATAATTTCTCGCGACATGCAGAACGATCAGTTGGTCTAGTCGTATGAAGCAAAACGTCAAGAATAAAGGTTTAGAGTTTGAATATCATAATATGATTTCAGTTGTTATTGTATTATATAATGCAACGAAAATATCTGCACAGTTTTCAAAGAACTAAGGTGAGTGAAAAATCACAATCCTGAAACCGCTACACATTCGTCTGTATATAATTGGCATTTTACACTATATAGAGGATACTTGTTTGTTTCAGTGAAATATCAATTTTATTTCACAAGTGAACACCAAACATTGATATTTTCACGAGTTGATATTTTCTTTTTATTTTAGTTTTTTTTGGCAAAATATTCAGCAAAATTTGGAATTATAGTATTTCTTATTCCCCATGGAGAACCCCAGAATGATTACTACCATCATTACTGAAAACGCAACAAAAGTAGTTCAAAATATTTTGATTATTTCAGATAAAAGTATTTAAGAAGTCATTTCAATCTTTATCATACAGCGAAAATGAAACATCCATTCATTAGATATAGACCTAAATTGATTTTTTTTATTAAATAAGTCTGCACTTCGTCGGCGTAATAATCAATCAGCTGTTCATTCATTAAAAAATGCTCGGTCCAGGGCTGACCTAAGTGCAAAATTTGTCACAATTTAATGCATTTGTGAATAATGAGCGATTGTAGAGGTAGTTTTCCACTTTTTATATTCAATTCAAATTCAAATATTTTATTAAAGTCTCTTTCATTTACATTACAAATTTTATCATAAAAATCATATATATTATATGACTAACACATTTGTAAATTACCACTCTATACAGAGTTATAAGAGACTATCACAGATAAATTAATATACAATGACATATTGCACCTTTAAATTACAATTAAAAATTCATAAGTTATATTAATATATTATATTATTATTTACATAGTAAAACAGAAGAACTGATTTTACTTCCACTGTGAGAAGTATCACAGCACTTTATGTATTGAGACTATTTATACAGTGTAAAGGTCAGGTAACCATTGCTAATCTTTAACTAAAAACTGCCTAACTAGAATGAAACAAGAGTAAGAAACTGAAACGAAAAAAACGGCACTACTGCGCATGTAAAAAATAGCCTTAAAAATCGAATATCACCCTTGATCAGATCAAGGATGAACTGATTAGCAATGATTACCTAAACTTAGTCTCATCAGTGTATATGATAAGCATTATCCATATATGAGACCAATGATATAAAAGACGTATATTACATGAATGTATTAGCTAAAAATCATACTGATAATTAGCTATGCAAATGTTAAAATATTGGTAACATTAAAGTCATGATCTACAGTACAGTACTTTCTTTCTTTCAATTAAAATATTATGGCAGGTTTTGGCAGATATATAGATGAGATTTTCATCACTAAATATTTTAACAATTTTCTCTTCATCAGACATATTTTGGTTCACTATTGACAAGTTATTTATTGCAGTGTCTAGGTCTTCCTAATATCATTGTACAATGGACAATTTAAAAGTACATGTTTTTCATCTTCTACAATGTCAAGACAATTAAAACAGGTTCTATTAACTAAATCAATATTCTCATATCTGCCTGTTTCTATTCTGAGAGGTGCTACGCCACATCTAAATTTTGTAAATGCAGATCTGTACGAATATGGCAAATTATTA
>JAFMSR010000046.1:135688-261139 GCA_022818135.1 Saxidomus purpurata
GGAGTTCCTCTGTCTTCCTCTATAACCAGAGTTACTGGTATTGTTACTATTAGTGTCACGACTAGATCCAGAACTCCTGTAACGGTTGTTGGAACCTCCTCTGGCTGGTTGTCCACTCACTATTGTCAGATCTTGTGCGCTCTTCACCTTGGTTACCTGAAGAGTTCCTTGAAGCACGATTTGCATCACTTTGCTGATTGCGGTCCCTATTCTCGCTTTTACACACAATATATGCACCACGCATTTCAAGATCAGATACTTTGCCTTTCTTTAAACTATCAAGAATTTTTCTAAAATTATTAGCTTGTACTCTTTCTTCTTTAGATTTATCACTTGAGATGAACACATTATTATACTGATCATTTTTCTTTAAACAATGTGACTTATAGGTTTCAGACCATGATCATACAAGTATTAAGAAATTACTGTGAAAATTGAATGGTGGTGAAACAAATGAAAATCAACTTTTTCTCAAATTTTTATTCAAAATTGCTATAGATGGATAGACAATGATCTAACTAAGAAAATGAAAACCAACAACCCTATGTTTATTTCAAAAATAAATATTTTATAGCCATTTTTCAATTTTATTTAATGTTCCATCACCGATAAATGAGGGGAAATATGTATCTCATATGTGAGAAATTGGATAAAGCTAAGTATTTTAACGTAATTAATCACTCACTGTCAATCATGTGATGGAGGACGAGCTGGAGATCCTGGGTGTGAAAATATGGGACTTTTGTTTAGAATGTGGTTAAAAAGTAGTTCGGCAAAAACAGTGAAAATAAAAATGATATTTTCACTGCTTTGAAACAGTGAAATACCAATTTTATTTCACCGATATATTTCAGTATTTCACTGAAAAGCATAAAATAAATCTAAATATTGCTTCGATTGCATTGGTTGAATAAAACAGGCGTACAGGATAGAATGTATGAATACGCTTGTCAGATGTTATTCATAAAACTCTGGTAGAAATCATTGGGTTGAAAGCAGCATTATACACAAATAATTCAAATCTTGCACTAACATTCCCATTGAGATACACCACAAACACATGCACAGCTTCGCTACCCTACAGTACTCTCAGTGCTTTGATTATGTTTCTTTAAGTGAAAGTCTTTTAAAAATAAAAATTTAGAATTCATCATTGCATTTTCTGTACACACACGTTCTACAATTTGTTGTCCATATCTATATTATCAGTATCATACTTTTAATTCAAAAGCGAAAAGTATTCGTAGAAACGTTAAACACTTAGAACGACTTCAGAAGTTTTAAAACAACGGTCACTACTGCAATTTACACCTCATTACACTTCATTTCACCGTGACAGCCTTCTTGCAAACGTAAGGTTTCCTCCTGTCACACTGTGTTTCGCTCCATTTATAACTACGATATTCAGTCATATGCAAACAGTCTCCTACATTTGGTTGTTCCTCATTCCAGCTGTGAAAGGTCCTGTCAACATGTCGTCTGCTGTATTCCCATATCCATATACCCTCTAAATCTTTATCCGAAGCGCCAATCCAAGGTCCTTGGTATACCCCCGTTAAGAAAAGGTAGATATCAAAGTAATCCACAGGCTCTTCTGTTTCTTCTGTTTCTGTGTCATTAAGGAGATTGATTATGAATGTATTTTCATCAGAATTTTCTATTTCTGCGAGATGCGCTTCTTTAGCGGAACAGTTTCTGACAGCATCGTACCAAGAAACCTTTTCGTGAAATAGTTTATAGCATGACATTCCAAATCGTTTCCATGAGCCACAATCAAAAAACGGCGCTTCGTTTATATTCTCAATAGTTGTTTGCATAATTTTAACTTGTTCTTGCGAATCGTCCAGCACTTCTTTATTTTTAGAAACATTTTCTTTCAGCTCTTCGACTAATACATTTATTTCCTTTTGTGAAGTTTTACTAACTTCAAGTTCTTTGGAAAAATTCTGTTTAATCCAAGCAATATCGGTTTCCATTTCGCCACGAACCAAGTTCATATGTGATCTCGAATCCGAAATTCTGCTTTCCATGTCATTCAATCGCTTATCTGCATTTTCCAGAAGCTCAGCGGTTTTGTTCTTCAGCTGCAGTTGCATATCTTTAAGAACCTCTTCAAACTCCTTTAACTGACTTCTGATATACCGTTTTTCACTTTCAAACCCATCCTGGATAGCTTTAACCTTGTTTAGTGCTTCCGCGTTTTCATGGCTGCTGTCAATAGAAGCATTCCTTGAAATCGAAGGTTTGCTGTTATGAGCTATGCCACCATGAACTGTATTATTTAACTGATTAAAAATCGTGTCAATGTCATCACGAAAATCAAGTTCGTCTTTAAACACTTTATTCTCCAACATAGAAAACTTACTTTGTAGAAGATTTAGCTGGCTCTCCAACTTTCGTAATTTTGGTTGCGAATTTACGATTTTAAAATCAAGAAATACACAGAAAAACATTAAAGTCACTGACTTGCGCAGCATGATTACTTTCTCCAAATCTGTTTATCTGTAACTGGGAGTTTATTGAAACCTCGAACTATATCCTGTTCCAATTTTTGAGGGTCGTTATAAGAGTTTTCTTTTACAGCAAACTCCGTTTATAACGAACTAATTGGGATAGTTAAAATATGTTCGTTATATATAGAGATTGTTATATCCATATAACATGTCCATATAAAATAAATGAAGAAAAAACCTCGAGCAAGGAAAATTTGTTCCCTATATCCGGATTTTCATAATATCCAGAGACGTTATAAACGGAGTTTATTGTATATAACTTTATTTCCGCCAGTTTCTGGAAAGTGAAATATACTGGTAAACAAACAAGCACAGAAGTAAGAAACACGAATTACAATTACATATAGACAAAATTATGAGAAAACAGTTGAGAATAAATATATATATGACAATAAATTGCTGATGAGACGTGACCTTGTAATTAAGCAAATGACAAACATTAAGCATTTGTACCAGTGTATCCAAAATTTAACTAAGTTTCTACGAAAACGAAACAAAACCATTAAAAGACATGAAACATACATTGGAAGAATCTGTGGTCGATTGGTCAGAAAATCAGAAGACGCTGTGGGTTCGAATTCCACAAGGGCAGTATGGGGAAGTTATCCACTTACCTTTCACAATGTCGAATATTCTATATATCTGCCCATCATTTTCAAAATAGCGTCGCTTGTCCATTTTTGGTCCTCCGCCAAAAAAAACCTTGAATTTTAAAATTTTGGCTATACGTGCACTATTCCCTGATACCATCAGCGTCCAGTGTGTTCCTTCAAGAAAGAACTGCCAGAACTCGAAGTCCACGAGTTCATTAGTTAGCTGGGTCTAAATAAACCGAAGAATAAAGAAAACCAGCAACTACTACTGTTTCATTCAGCTGCTTCAGTTAACACACTTTTATGTTTGTAACCAATACGAGTCCAGATCTGCAGCTTGTTTGCTGATCCATCTTATAGATGCACTGGCACCAGAGTACTAGACTGCCCTGTAATTTTAACAAAAAATACCCAAAAATATACCTAAATAACGCTCTATCATGAGAAAAAAATGGTAAAAAGCGACTTTTCTGTACACTGTCAGAACAGTGTTACTGTTTTTGAACATGACTTTTTTGTGGGGTTTTTTTTCATGATAGGGTGTTATTTAGGTATATTTTGGGGTATTATTTGTTAAAATTACAGGACAGTCTAGTACTCTGGTGCCAGTGTATAGATGTGATATTATAAAGGCGGTGTATAATCTCTTTCAACAGTAGTCAATTGAATATGGGCGTTTATGCGAAAACTTTCGCTCCGTGCATCTAACATAAACTTTTTTCACTCAAATAAATGTTATTATTCTCTATTTTGTTCGTAAAATGTGAAATAAATGATATATGGTAACTTATTTTTGAAATAGACTAATTGCTCAATTTGTACAGTGCCGTTTATTGTCGTAAAGACTGCTTGTTTAGAATTAACCGAGCGACCATCGAGCCTTGCACAATACTCGTAGTGTTTACAGTGCAGAATAACGACATTATAAGCCTTCGTTATTTATTGTTGAGCCCTCTAAAGTTTTCTCACACTGGCAATGTGCTTATCTACGAGCCAGTTTTTGTTTCGAAAAACAACGCTCCAGTTTGCACAAATTTCCTGGAAACTGAATATATAAATAATTCCATGAAAATGGTTGATAAGCCCGTATTCCAGACATAGAAATAGATATTTTTTTTAGAAATTCAAGTTTTTATTTGCATCTGTTTGATCAAAACCTTTACAAAATACGTCATTTCAAGAGGGCAGGGATTTTCTTTAAAATATTTAGTAATACATGTCTCGAAGGAGGACGTGTAATCGCAACGTCGTCACTGCTCGTCTTTCATTTTGTCAAGGCTGTAACTTTGTCATGCATGGAGGAATTACAAAATAATGTGGCACAATGAAGCACATGAAGATGACGTCCAACGTCCTTAACTGAAAGGCAAATTGTCAAACTAAAAGTTTAAAAGTAACGGACCAGTATCTATGCACACATTCTTGTCCGGGCTGTAACATTGAAGAATGGCACAAATGATCGACACATGAACGTGCAAGTGTTTACGTTCTCTCTGTCTGACTGTCTGTCAGTAGACATTTTTTTCCTTTTCGGACTGCAACTCTAATGCACATTGAAAGATTTTAAAATAAATTGGTACAAATGGTCAGCACAAGGAGATTAAGTGTCGTGTGCAAGTACCGGATTCACATTTTTAAGGGTCAACGTCACAGACTGTAAGACAAGAGTCACTTACGAGTGACAGCTCTTGTTTTCTAAAGACATAGACACTACACCAACTTGATAAGATAAATGTTTGATCTTTAAATAATTATAAAAATGATAATAATAGTAGTAATAATAATAATCGTCATCAGCAGCATCATCATCATCGTTGTCGTCATCATCATTATACTTTCATAATAAAATAAAATTATTTCTTGACATCATCTGTAAATGTTGTAGCTATTGACGCTGCTGTCGTTATCAGAACCATCATTATCACCACATCACTCGTACGAACAGGTGCTTTTTAACTAGTTCGGCGTCACTGTTATAGTTTACTGCAAAACTGTCGTAACTCTTTCTTTATTTCATATCAGTTACGACAGTTTTACGATCAACCCTCGATATACGCTCTGCACTAGGAAACTTCTCATAGATAACCCGAACTTTTAAGTTACTTTCTTGTGCGATCATGACTTATACGAGGAGATAGCAATTATTGAATAAATGTTTTTTATGAGAGACGTACAAATATTTCTTGAAGGTCAAGTGGAGAGATTTCACTGATATTTTCATTTACTGACTTTTGCAAATACAAAATTATAATTTGTTAAAAAGATTTGTAGTCCCATGGTTTTGTATAGAGTAGTTTGCACCATAACACCTACTTTGCATAGCTTGTTTAATGAACGGAAAATGTGTATATTAATAAACTGTACTTGGGGTATGTGTAAAGAGTTAATTTATCATTATATACAGGTTACCGCCCCTAAAAACCCTTCAAATGAGCGGATATTTAGATTGTTGCAAGATTTTTTTTTCTAAAGCATTAAAAGGTTTAAGAAAACAAACGCAGTGTTGCTACCGAATATTAATCAGATGCTAAAACTGGTTTATATCGTGAGAAAACGTTGTTTTGCGATATGGATAGCAAAGTTATACTTAAAAACATCCAACTATATTCGAAGTACTGGTCTGTATAGGCACTGGATCATATAACATACAGTCGAACCTGTGTGCAGTACCCATTAAAGGAAATACTACAAAAATGTAAAATTCAGATTGATGAACCATGCTTTATACAGATGTGATTCCTTCAACATATATACATGTATCATCAGCAGTCGGGTTGGCCGTTTATCGAGTGATAATTTACACAAGTTCTACTGCATATGAAGTTTTAAAAAAACGGTTTAAAGTATTTACTTTTTAATAAATAAATAAATAAATATGCAAGTATATCAGTTTATCAGGCTACTGAATACAATTTTAAGAAACGTTGTCTTATAATTTTCAAAATTACAACATTGTGGGTACAGTATTCGAATGATATGACCACAGACATGACGTGGGATAAAAGCTATCTAAAACCTACTGCTAGCAACCATATATTCCGTACATTCTATTAGTAGATGGCTAAAAACGGTAAAAAAAACAATATGGACAATTTAAATAACGTATACAATCGAGCCTATGTTACATTCCCTGAATGACCATTCTTATTTCTTGGAATGCATAACAATCCAGGATTCCGTTGTTTCCTCTTACAAATGATACTGAAGGGAGATAATTAAAAATGCCCACCATGAAATATAAATAAAAGCTCTTTAGTTTTTTTAGTTAAAAGGCGTACATATTTATAAAGCATAAATATGTAAAGCTTTACAACAAAAGTGATGATTACGATTTCCTAGTATTGTAGGCTACTGATAATGGCAGTCCTGCTAACGAATCATAACGGCATTCCAGACAGGCTTTGCACGCTGTAGTTTAACAATTTTATATTTTTTTATCTTAAAACTGTTATAATCATATAAATACAGTCCTCAAGTAACTTTTAGAAAATTTAGAGTTATATACGATTTTAAGACTTACTCCAAAATGTTTAGATTTTAAGCTTTCAAAACAATTTAAGGGCATCACTGCTGAGGGTACTTTTAAAGGCCTATAGTGTCCTTGAATTGACTGAAACCGGATCATAAAATTGCAACACCTATAACATTGGTTAATACCATCAAAATAATTATTTTTTGTCCACCACACTTTGTACTATTGAGAAAAATTTGATCTTGTTGTTACCCATGCATTAATTGAAAATGTTCATGTGTAACCTGATTATACTAATAAAGAGTTGTCTTGTCTTGTCTTGATATAGTAATATTAATTTATTGATAGGGTAATGATAGATACATGTTCTATTCACTCTAAAAGAATGTTGACATATGCTTTTCTTAAGTACTCAAGATGTTTCTTCAAGAACAAAGAGTTTCAAGAAAGCGTTTCCTATTGTTTGCAATATCATTGAAAACAATACTGCGCTATGTTTCTAATTATGTAGCCTACTTATCCATTTAAAAAGTAAAGTTAGGAATGTTTTGGGACAAATAAAGGTTATTTCTGTCAGTAAGACAACTTTCTTGATAAAATGAGAGCTACTTGTAAATATGATGCTGGGACTTTAACAGACACTGAAAGTGAGAAAATACTTTGTCTTTGTCTTTAGATTTATAGATTTTCTATTTATGGTTTTTCATCTTAAGATGTCACAAAAATGCAAAGATACAGAATTTCAAAAAATAAAATAGGAAATAGCACTATCAATCCAAGGGAAGTAATCTGAGCCGGACACTCATTCTGAATTATACATGTTTGTTGCCCTTAGTTTCTGTCTGACTTTGATGAAACTATTGTTTGTGATGTTATTTAGGTACTTTGTGTTTTCTAACAACTGCCTGCTTCCTTGACAAGCATTTAAATTTGTTGGTAATGAATTGCCGTGATCAGAATTACTATCCTCATTCCCGTCAATACACTGTTCATGCCAAGGTGTAGATGGGTTTTGCTGAATATCACTCATATAACTGGTTACGCGAGTTGCATTCTTTTCCTGCCTCAGTGTTAAACGGACTATTTCCTGAGAATAGTTCTTTTTGTCTTCTTGAGGAAGACTTACATGTATATGTCTTGGTCCTGAAATGTTCACACGCGGAAAACCCGGAACTTTGTGTGTCCGGTGAGAACTTTCAGAGTATTCACTGTGCGTACTATTTTCTGTACCTTTTACATTTATATTTACATCAATATTTTCATCAAACGTTATTGACTTTCCTTTCTTCGGATATCTGAAGTGGTCTTCTTTTGTGGAAATATATTTTGTCGAATTACACGTCGCGGATGTGGTAGAGCAAGACTCAGAATCAGCATCTGCCGCTTCGTTATCCGCGTCAGACATTATTGGAAGTCTAATAGCTTTATTTTGTTCTTCAGCACCTTGATTTGTTTCTGTTTTCGGAGGAGTACTAGTAATGGTTGACCTACTTGATGCATGTCGATGCAGAACATGTGCCGTGCCACTTTCCCTGTTTCGCCGGTGTAGAAGTTTTCGCGGCGATTCCTGTACTCTAGATTCGGTTCTTAAAACAGACGGCTCAACCATTGGCACAGCATCTGTAAATGTTGTAGCAAGTCCCTCTGATCGACCCTCAGATGCTACTGCTAGAAATCTATACAGTTTAAACTCTTTCATTGGTCTAGGCTTGGAACTTTTTCTATCTTTCGAACGATCTTTAAAAGACTTAACACTGTGTGTAGCGGTCGACTTAGCCTCCTTTGTAGACTTAGTTCCAAAATTTGGTGTACTTTTCGTAGACATGACCGAGACACAACCAGCATTTAACCTAGTATTATCTGGTTCTAGCTGATCTTCATGCCTTGCGTCCATGTCAGAACGCGAAAATCCTTTTCCGTTATCTTTTGACTGCACTCTTTTTGGTGAAGATGGAGAATCATCATAAACTTTACCGCGGCTTTGACTCCTGCTGTTTGCAGTACTTAAGTGGCCCTTCTTTTCACTTAAGATCTTTTTCTGTATGTCTTTTGAAGTTTTCGTTTGAAGAAATGCAATAACTTGTTTCATATTTAATTTATCAGGATCGTGGTCATTGATTGGCGTAGTGCTTCTCGGTAACTGGTTGATATTGAGTTTATATTTCTTGCGTTTCTGAACTTGTTCCATAAAATAACTATCTCTTACCCGCTGAAGTTCCATTTCACCCGGAGTTAACGGTACTGACCGACGAACTCCGTTTACTGGTGAACAAAATCTTCCTTCCGGCGAAGTGCACATACTCGGTTTCGGAAGCTTAGTCCGCGTGTTATCGAGTTTATTGTATTTATCACTTGATTCGTCCTTGTTATCACATGACTGCAGAGATGACGAGGACGATAATTGATCATTAAGGTCCTGAACACTAAATTTTATGGCTTCTTTCATTTCTGAATGCATTTCGGGAACTTTTTTCTTGGCGTATTTTGTACGTCGATGGGTTCCTGAGCTTCGCTCGGTGCGTGCAGTCTTTGTAGTAACTTCTGATCCGTTTGCTTCAGAAAATACTGACATGTCGTCTGCTATTTCTGACCGATATGAATTTGCTGACTTTGCGTCAGAGCGTGTGTCTGAAGTAGCAGAACTTCGAGTTACAGCTAAAACTGGGAAATTACGAGAATTCATAGTTCCTTTTCCAATTCCTTTCTTATCTGGAGCACGAGCGTTATTACTCGAGAATGGAACCAGCCGCAACACGGTGGGTTGCCAAGTGTCTGTCATTAACAAAACGGTACTCATTTTGAGAGTTAAAAGTTAAGACTAAAACTAAATGTACTACATCTAAAACACTAGCACTACATAAAAACAGACACGTTCTGCGGAAGTTCTCCACTTTTCAATATTTTTAGTTCACATAAAAAAATGGTCGGTCTTTATGTCTATAGCTCACACATGGGTTAATTCGTCAGTATTCAACCACAGCTCTCGTTGCATTTATCATGTCTATTAATCACCAACCAATTCCAAAAACATCATGCCATTGTTATCATTGTCACTACTGCTTTCAAGTATCTCCTTTACCACGCCTATCCATTTCTTTCTGCATGATTCCTGAAGTGCAGGGTGACGGGTGACTTTTCTGCTAACTTTGTGATCAACCTAAAAACAGAAAGTGCTTTAAAGTTATTTGTGTTTTAATCCGTTATTCAATTTAATTAAAACCTGTGTAATCCTATGAAAAGAAATATTGCCAAAAAAGTAGGATATTGCTTAACTGACTTAATCAAATTTAGTAAAACTGATTAACATTATTGATTCCCTTAACGAAAATCCAAAATCATTAAATTATTTACTGACTGTACCACAGAAAATATATGATGATCAACAAATTACGAAATGTGTTGTCTAAGACCAGTCTATAAATCTCTGTATTCTGATTGGTCAAGTCATACTGATTTCAGTCCTTGCCAATAAGAAGCTAAAGATTCCAAACTGATCAAAGAGAAATGTTTAAATGTTGCATAAATTTAAATCTGGGTCATAATATTATTACACAGCTTGAAAACAAATTTTAAAGGTCTTTCTGAAAGTTTCAAATTCTTTTTATTTTCGATAACAGCTCGACCTATTCCAAACAGAAGTCATAAGACAGAGGCTTGTTAAATGTTAAAGTGTTTCGGAACGCCTCTGACATGCTCCCATAAAGTATTGACATTTGTACTTAAAGCAGCGGAAAGATATCAGCAAACCATTAAAGTTCTTTACGTCTTTTCACTGCTGCTGTTTTCGGTCAAATGATATTTATTATTAATCATTAATTTTTTGGTCTTCTCTTTGAATGAAAGTGGCTTCTATATACTAGTAATTTGATCGTGTTTGAATAGAGCTTCAAAAATGATATAATCGACCGAACGTTTTGTATGGACAAACATTTAAATTGGTGTTCTTTCTATTTAGATAAAAGCCCGGAGAACATGATGCTCAGAATAGGCTGAACAACCTATTCAATACATCTCAAAGCGTTCGATTTACTTTTAGGGATTAGAAACTTCAACTGGGGATGACCGTGAAAATGACAGGTAGATCAACACAAATTGTCAAAGCTATATTTGTTTTGAATTTGTATTCATAGTATATATTAATTCTTAAACAAGTATGTGTTTTTAATTTTCCAAACAATAAAAGTCTGCTGCGGGCGGTTACTTTTAAAAATATATTCCAACACAGCGTACGAATATTTACCGAGTGAAACCTGGCTTAAAATCGAGATAAAAAGCTTATTTTTTATCATCATTATTATAATTTTCATCACCAACATCACTGTCATTTATCATCATCATTATCACCATAGTCTTTGTTATCATTATCATCTCCATCATAATTTTTGATTGTTTTTCATTTTCATTAATAATTATCATTGATATGGAGAACAACTTTCAAATCTTCGCTTTACACTATTATATATACATGTATATGGCGGACAATCGTTTTATTCGAGTTATACATTTTTCTTAATTTATGGTTTCTCAGCAAGAAATGTTATAATTATATTATTTTACCTTCCCACGGTCTATTATCTTCCTTATCACACATCCGTGTATTTCGTATTTTATTATTTCCAAAATTAATTAATCCCCAGATTTCTTGTGTCCGAAAACAATACTGTACACCCTTTTTATCCGAAGAACGATACATTAAAGTACCACTCGAAACCAATCCGCTAATTCTAATGTATATTTGTGTTGTTTTGATTGTCAAATAACTCTTAAAATATTGATATCTCCACTATTGATCCACTAATCCATTTATCACACAAACACGGTTTTTATTACTGCAGCTAACGCAGGATAATCTGTGGTCATTTTCCCTATTTTTTCCACTAGCAGAACCTCGGACCAAAATCCAGATATAAAGGTTAAAATGGTGTACAAGTATTATTTTCTCATTGCCACGTTAATGCAATCCTTTATCATCAAAGGGAAATAAAGAGAATATATATTAGATACATATGGACCTTTTTTTTGCAAACTGCAGATACAGACAGAAGAACAAAGACAAAGGAAGGCTAATAAACATAGACGATATTTCGATTGCAGACACAGACAGATTAACAAACAACGACACTTTTGCACAAACAGATACAGACAAAGACAGCTTTACGGGTTACACAGAAAGTCAGGATACAAGTACAGACATATTTCAAAGAAAACAAGTAAATTGCAAATCAAAGACACATATAGACCAACAAAAACACGAAAGCAGTTCGCAAAATATAGACAAAGACAGTTCGTAAAAATATAGACAAAGACAGTTCGCAAAATATAGGCAAACACAGTTCGTAAAAATATAGACAAACACAGTTCGTAAAAATATAGACAAAGACAGTTTGCAAAATATAGGCAGGAACACAGTTCGTAAAAATTAGACAAAGACGTCGCAAAATATAGAGGAAGACAGTTCGCAAAATATAGACAAACACAGTTCGCAAAATATAGACAAACACAGTTCGCAAAATATAGACACAGTTCGCAAAATATAGACAAACACAGTTCGCAAAATATAGATAAACGCAGGTAGCTTACAGATTGCAAATTCACATAGATGTTTACAGGTGCCCTTTTCCACGGCACAGTCCTGTGTCAACTAGACGCACCGAGAAAATTGATCACTGAGGAAACCCCTCAGAGTTTAGTACATGTATCTCTCAAATACTGTAGTGTAAAATATACATATTTAGCATATGCCTATTTATTTTAGCTCTATCATTTGTACGTTAGATTTTGATGTATGCAATAAATTATCTAACATTGTCCACTAAATAGTTTGTTTTGAAATTTGTACACAGCTTTAGGTAATTCACATGACCTCACGTAAGTGCGTCAGCTGGTGATGCCAACTTCTTTTTTCAAACCTAATGTGGTGAATTGTATTGCGCAATGAAGGACAATATGGTGGGTCGAAAGACACCGATAAAGACAAAGTGTGCCATCGACATTTTACACCTGACAATAGATTTAAACCATGTTTGATGATACAATCAGTTTGAGAACTAATTGTATGACTAGACCTTCACATTGCTTGAAGGACTGTTGTAAACGTTCTGTCCCTGAGATGTTTAAAGATGAAAATCCGCAATGAACAGCATTTTCTTTTGTAGCGTTAAATAGAAAGTAGATACTAGTAGTATGTATTATTTTATCCATATATAATCGATCTTATAACTTTTCGCAAATGATCAACGAGTGGGCTAGTAGTTCCAATTTATTTTGGGCGTTAGAATAAATGCTTACAGTTGAATTACTGCGATGATATTTAAAACTTTCGTGGCGATTTATTTATTTTAAAAATTTATTAACTATTGACCCTTTGTATGTAATTTACTATATAGCCCAATCGGTCTAATAACACACGATTTAATGCATTTAAACTGAAAATTTTAAACATTTATTGTGTTTGTATTTAGACACTTTGTAAACATTTATAAACGTGTGAATTTCTTTAATGTTTCGCACGTGCTGGTAAAATTATCAGTTTGTTAAGTGTATATACACAAGGCATTTAGTAAAATACAAAATACAAGTAGTAAACAAATAGTTTGATTTAGAAAGATACTTAATTTGACTTATTACTGACGAAATGACTCGGCATGTAAAAATTTTTAAAAAGAAATGCTGACATTGACTAGAGCAGTACAGGTGTTTGATCCAAGATGACTGTTGGCAAATGTTGTTTTTTCCCCAACCAAATCACGCTTTGAATTTTATTCAACGCGTTAGAGCACCTACCTCAAACATAGTTTGGGTAAAACATGAAAAATGATAGTCCCCCCCCATCGTATTCCGAACTCAAACATCTCGTTGAAGTCTAACTTCATATAAATTAAATAAAAGATGATTTACGAAACAAAATTTAAACTTATTTCTGCTTTATATACTTTGGAATTGCAGTTAAATTCAAAAGCGTGGAGAAACGGGTGATCGAACCTGCGATCCCTGAATTACTATATCTTTACCTTTTTGAAGAAACTAGAAACTGCAAAATATGTGGGCGACCAGCTTTATTGGCATCGAAAAGTAATAGGAACATTTTAACTACAATGTATCAGAGACGCGTTGGTTCTTTTATGAGTTATTGATGAAAAATATATTTAGTTGCCTATTTTTATGGGTTTCTTTATTATAAAAATAACAAAAACAAAAAATCGACTTCTTTTAAATCAACGCAAAAGAAGCGAGATACTAAAGCTCCAAAAGTTCAAATGAAAGTTTAATGCCGCTTGAACTGCTAAGCCATATTGGGCGACCAACAAGCAAGGTTATACCAGGTGAAACTTGACTGACTTTATTCAATAATTTTCACCAAAATTATACATTCGTGAAATGTTAATACATGTAGTTTAAAATGAAGTCTCTCAGCTTTACATATTGAGTACAGTTATACATTTTGTATGTTAAATTGGCAAAAGCACAGCATAAACAAAAAAATATAAATTAAAAGTTAGAACTGGGTCGGTGCTAATCGGCAAAAGGTTTAAAATTGTTTACATTTAGTTACACAGCCATTGTTGAACTAACCATTGTGTTTCTTTAAAATTAAAACTTGCCAAACTGATTACACGACACAAACTAGCACGATAATCTCTTGCGTTGTTCATATCACACGTTTCGACTTTCGTCTTTCGCATAGTCGTATAGGCGCGCTTCGGGTTTTCGACTTTCGCATTTTCGACTTTCGAGTTTTCGACTTTTTTACTTCCGGTTTGCTTTGATATCTTGTTTTGACTTTCGTGTAGTTTGTTTCTGTTTTTTTTCTGTAAGGCTTAGAACAAAGCTCCTGATAGTATACATGTGTCATGTAAGCTTTAAACCACAATCGATTGATAATAGTTTGCTGTTGTCCTTAAAAATGCCCTTTTCTTTGTCGATGTGCACTTTTATTTTCATAAACATTTAAATTAATCTCGGATTAAGACTGTCACAAACTTTGACAATTTTCTATAAATATTTTGAGATATTATTTATGGTTGAATATTCTTTAAAGCCACATTGTACACGTTTGCCTTCAATATCAAATGGCCCATATTTATCTGTAATTGAACATAAATTAACATATTATTCGAAATAAGTCGGACCATGTAATACTGTTTGTCACACAAGAGCATCATATGAAAAGATTGGGATTAACATCTGAATTCGATAATCAAAATTCTGTCCATGTAGCAGTTTAAGTATTGTATCCATGCTTTTCATGAGTCGAGTATAAGTGCATGTAATTTGTAGTCTTGCAGGTGGGTAAACGATATATTAAACGTAATCTGTGGTAGGTGGACATTTTAGTCCGCTAATTTCTCTTGGATGTCTATTCACAAAAAAATTACAAATAAGATTAACTGATTTAAATTTATGCAAGAAAGGCTTTAGAGATTGGATACCAACATACGTAAAACAACCAGGAATTGGTACCAGCATCCCGATTGATAAGACAATTACTGATCACTAGGTCTTATCGCTAACCGAAACACCGTATCGTTCAAAGAATGCCGAAATGTCTGGCTTATAGATGGTTGCAAAAGTTTCCTCATATCTGT
Source organism: Saxidomus purpurata (assembly GCA_022818135.1). Lineage (NCBI taxonomy): Eukaryota > Metazoa > Mollusca > Bivalvia > Venerida > Veneridae > Saxidomus > Saxidomus purpurata. Next base: position 150,852 of record JAFMSR010000046.1, read on the forward strand.
TCATTCTCTATCCATATTGTTGAGTGATTTTTTTATATTTTCTTACGTATATAAAGCGACCATCATTTTCCCCGACCTTGAGATAGAGTGTTAAACTTTATAATAAATTAGCTCTTCACTAATAGATAATTTAAAGTAACTAGGAAATCAACCGATCATAGCATGAATGTACGGCCTGCCATATTTTTTAATTTGAAATTCATGTCTTATTTGTTGAAAAAAAAAGTGATTTATTTAAACTTTGTCTAAAAGGACGATAGGTATAATATAAATGGATAATGTAATACTGATTTTTTTCATCTGAGCAACGTCGTGTAAAAGTCATCATCTGGCTTGATGACTGTCACAGTCTGAGACTGGTTTTCTTTTTTAGAAAAATAGTTCTAGACTGAGTCTTACACTAGTCTATCATAGACTGTAAGTTGATCTGTGAAATATGAATAAACTAAATAAGTTGAACTGTATTTTTAATTAGTGGAAAGGCAAAAACAAAGCTGTGGTATGAGATGAATTTTTTTTCATAAAATTCTTGTCTTATTATTTAAGAACGACAACTAGTAAATCTTCTATTATGCAAAGTACTTTCTTCTTTTATTTTTTTATTATCATTTCAATTTTATGTAGTTGTCTAAACCTATCTCAGCATAACTTTCATTTTCATCAACAGAAACTTGGTCACCAAGTTCAAACGCTGGTAATCGCACATCCGGACGAATCTCATTACACAACGACTAAAACAATGCCACTAATACTTGTAATAATAACTTACATCAAGTGCAGTAAGTCCATTCCTATAAATTATATCACACTCCCTCACTTACGAGAAAATAATGTTTATTGATCACGTGTTCGAAAAAGGAAGCAATTACCGAAGAAATAAACATAAACTACCAAGTCGTTGAAGTCCAGATTTCTAATCAACGAGTAATTAATCAACCAATTCTCTACCTCTAAAAGTCAATCGTCATGCAATATAAAATCTTTTATGTAATGATCAATGTTGGTACACTGATAGTCATTCTAAATAGTTTATATATCTGACGAACCTTATACGCGCTTTTGGTGGCAAGAGCCTTAACTTTCATTGAAGATACGGTATTGATACACTAAATCAAAATCGATCAATTCGTTTTGCTATCAAAATGTTGTGATAACTGCCAATTTACAGACCTTCAACAGTTTTCATTTTACCGCCGATTTATCGATATTTGAACTACGAAATATGGATATCTTCGCTAACATTTGTTTTGCAAAGTAAAAATGACCATATATGGAAAGGAAGCTTTTTGAACCAGTCCTGGAACGTATGTTCACACGGGGGTGATATTTCGACCGAAATATAACACGTGTTTAATGTGACATATTCGTTTGGTCATTTTTGACAGTTTACACCGAACGTATATGTCTTTTTCACACGTGTGATATATTCGGTCGAATTTTTCACACGTTTGATATATTCATTCTGGTCATTTTGACAGTTTACATCGAAACTTAATTTGTGATACTTTAGTGTATAAAACTACTAATCATACTTTTGTAGGAAGTGGGTGGCAAGGCACCCGTCCCTGGGCCGTTTGCCGGAGCCGTTGTAACAATGTTTAGGAACCCCATAGAATAATAACCCCGGTCATTATTTTTTTGAAGAATAGTGACCCCAGGAACTATGACTGATTTTAGGTGGATTTGAATAGAAGAAACTAAATGTTACACAAAAGGATATTGTAGCTGCAGGGAAATAAAAAAGAAGATACGATTGTTTATTCACAATTTTCAACCTGTGTTTGACCTTTAACCTCTGAGGGACCTTGACCTTAGACCTCGGGACCTGGTTCTGCACAATACACCCTGTCTTAAATGGTATGAAAATCCTTCAGTACATCCTTCAGTACAAAATCTCATTCTTCAATATACTTTTAACCTCAAATTGTGACCTTGACCGTAGACATAGGGATTTGTTCATCTGTATGACTCTTCGTCTCATTAAGGTAAACATTTAGCATTGTTACATCAAATCCCTTCAAGATATAGAAGAAATGCTCCGGACAAAGTCATTCTTAATTCGACAAAGACACTCCTTCTCACGAAGTAACATTTAGCCAAATAAAACACGATTGCCCTTGCATGTCAAAGTAGGTCCGGACAAAATCAGTCTGGAGGGGCTCACAGACGCACGGAGCACATACACCGACTGCCAAAAGGGGCGACTATGTCGAGCTCACCGCTAGTGGGCTCGACAAAAAGATCGAGGGTCATTACCATCTTACGGTTACTTACATTGTTTCACCGGCCATCAAATATATCAAGTTTGATAGTGTTTAATCTGTGATAAATGTATTGTGTTAACAGAAAAAATATATAGTGATGTTTTATAATCAATGCTGTTCTGAGATAATTCCGTTAATAATCACCACTCAAGGGCCACACGAACGCAACGATAACTTTCAAGAACACCTGATCGAAATTTGACCAAACATTATTTATACAAATAAAGACATAATACAGACCACACCTTCGAGTGGGAATGTCTAGTTCCCATACAAGTTTGGGACCGATCGGATCGACTTGTATTGGTTGTGGGTTAAGCAGAATCTATGCGGCATTACATAATCAACCATATTTGATGTTTTAAATATGTTTTTTTTCAAATGATCAAAAGTGACGTATTCGTTGAAAATTTCGTTTTTATTTGCCTTTTTCTGCATGTGAGATATTCGTTTTCGTGTTCCTATAATATTCGAGTCAAACGTATACACACATAACATGGCCATATACGTTTCACGCGAAGACTATTTTCGACCGAATATATCACACGTGTGACATATGCGGTCGAATTTTTCTCTCGTGTGATATATGCGTTCCGGGACATATACGGTTTAACAAAGCTTTCATGTTACCGATAGTGACCGACTTAATTTTCATTTGTTTTGTACTATTTTTTGTGGTTTAGACTATTGCCATAGTGTTAGCACAATAGAAGACCTTAAACAATTTACTGAACGAAAAATCGAGGTAACTATTTTCTTAATTTACCAACCGAAGTCATGACTGTCAAATAATTCGACAGTTTCAACCGAAAACTAGTCCATTCGGAACTTTCAAAGAGATAAGTATTCAGTATTCTAACGGTCTAGAAAATAAGATATCAAAATATTATGAAAAATGATGCTTATACAGTATATTCATATGCCTTTGTGTAAACGAACGGCTTCTGCTCCTAAAACTGTAGGCGGTATACGATTCTGTGCCTTCATTGTACAACAAAAATACATGAGAAAAAAAAACTTTACACAATGTTTAAATTTTAGCTCAAACAGTAGAAAACATTTACAAGTACAGCAGTTGTATTATTGTTGACCCTGATCTTTCATTCTACAGTTGTTATGGTTTTAAATGGCACGATGGCGCATTGTTTTTATGTTAGTATTTTTTACGCACCTGCCATGATTGCATCGTCTGTCCGTCCGTCTCTCTTCTGTGTGCATCATGTATTACTTCAAAATTATTTAAGGTAATCAGTTGATATTTTATATCTTGACAGAAGACAATGAACATGTTGAGCTGGCCCCTTTAACTACATCTATTTTTGTTTGGGCCTGACCCGAGTTAGGCGCCACATAGAACTACTTTAAAATGATTTATCCATAATTACAGTTATAATAAAGAACAGACAAGAGTTTCTTTGTCTCTGTTTTATTTACAAAGGTTTTTCTGCATTGATTTAGACATTTTATTCTAGTAAGATATTAAAAGAACACTTTACCAACTAATTTTTGGCGAACCAAGCCTATTTGTCCAAGGATAAAACGTAATGTGTAACACTCCAGTTTTCGATTGCCTTTTTACGGTCTTTAGATAAGTCAAATATTTGAATGTTAAATAAAAAATCAATTCCATTTTGACAGATTATCAAACAAGGTTCGGTTACTAGGTAATACAGACCGTCTTAGATAAACTGAAACCTGTCTTGTACTGCTGTATAGATTTATCACTTGGCAAAAAAAACAATAGCCTAAGGTTAACTAAAGGCGACTATTTTAGTAAAGTGACTGCTTAGTACAGATGTATTTATCCTAGAAATCGGAATGCTTTGGATATAACAATACTAACAATTATTTGTGAGTGGTCGTTAAATGCAGGTGACTGGTTACACAGGTTCAAAGATATATATGTACATTATGCTGTTGCAATGGCTGCAATTTTAAAATTAAGAATGACTCTAAGAATGGTATATAATGAAATGGGATGGTATTGCATGGCGTTGCGTCGCAACATTCAAGGCTATGCAACGCATGTGATAGTTGAGATGGTAAAGTACGGTATGGTATCGTGTCACGTGGCGTCACAACATGCAAGGCTAGGCAACGCATGGGATAGTTGGGATGATAAAGTACGGTATGGTATCGTGTCACGTGGTGTCGTATCATGCAAGGCTAGGCAACACATGGGATGGCTGGGATGGTGTAGTATGGTGTGGTATACGGTAAGGCGAGGCGATGTGTTGCGTCGCATCATGCAAGGTTATGCAACGCAAAGGATGATGTGGTGAGGAATGGTGCGGCGATGTATGGTATAGTATGGTGTGGTATACGGTATGGTGTGGTATAGTGTGGTATGGTATGGTGTGGTATAGTGTGGTATGGTATGGCATGAGTAAATCACTGAATATCGTATTGCCTTATTTTGTATTGTTTTGCATTTCATTTACATTGTTTTTTGCATTTGAAACGGCGTTGCAAATACATTTGCATTTTATGGCACGGTACTATATTGTACTGTATTGTGCTGTAACTCTTATGTGTTGTGCTGTACCGTGCCGTGCTGTATTGTACAATACTTTTCTGCGCTTGTGAAAAATTCAGCTAGTAACAGATTTAAGTGCAAATTTAATTTTCATTCTTACATACTTTTATATTGTGAAAGGTAAACTTTATTATTGATAATTACAGCTATAAAAATCACGAGAGGTTATAATGAATTCAGACTTTTATCTAACAACATTTAACATTCTATTGAGACACGAGACAGTCTGCTATTTATTATGACAGACGTTACTTCTTTCAATTACAAATACCTATAACTTTTATTCCCATAAAACCGAAATTTTCTATTTTGATTTCAAGGGTCGTTATCAATTATTTAGGTTCATATAAAAATAATATGTTATATACAATAAAAGCAGTAATAATGGAAAAATTAGAGGGTATTAAACGTTTAAATAAATAACCGGCTTTCATTTATAAATCAACAGCGAGATAAAAAGTTATGACATGTGAAAATTGATTTTGTAATAAATTGAAATCAGATTGTGCTATCAAAGGATGATTCATTTAGACCTGATCGTAAGGGATCAATTATTTCGCTCTATAAATTCTTATAAAAGCTGAGAGAAAGTCTTTAAGCAGAAGTTAATTAACTTGAAATGTAAGGTTGCCATCCCCTACAAAGAAAATATCTGTAGCTAGTTATACAAAAGATAATTTCTATTATCATGACATTGATGTCAGGTGAATTTCCAAAGCTGATATAGCTTTTTATTTCGAGATAAATGCGATATGAACATAATCTATGAACAAAGATATATATGAAGTATTAAGTCTATCTGATGTATACTGATACAGATACCGACTACTGTCAATTTGTTTTTGACAATTATAGTAACTCGGCTTGCACGGCCCGTTATCAACAACAACAACAAAACGCAACAACACAAAATTGCCATGTACGCACCAAGGAATTCCAGCATGCGACAATTTATAAAGACAATTACTCAAATACACGACAATGGACGCAAATAAGACATGTTAGAATGACAATAAATTAATGAATATACTCCAGCTCGTGATACTCGTCGTACGAAAATGTCCATCATGCCAAGATGAATGAAAGAGATTCTCCAGTATATCACTGTAAAAATAACATATATCACAGTAACTCGTATCAGTTTCACAGAAATTCAAATCAGGGCGACACATATCCCAGTAACACATATCAAATCAACACATATCACAGAACCTCATATCGCAGCAAGTCATATCACTGTAACACATATGACAGCAACATATATCTCAACAACGGAAGTTATTAACGATTTTGATTATTAATCTGATTTGTGGACAAAACTGAGATGGCGAAACTAAGAAAGCACCAACAAAAATGAATATGATGACGATGTCGATTAAAACAAGAAACAAAATGTGATTTCTTTAAACAGTGTGATTTACATTCCTTATATTATGTGTACCTAAATAAAGTCTTACTTTAAAATTACTTACAATGTATTTTCAGTGGCATTGAGATGAAAAATGAGACGTAAACCCGTTCACAACCTCTGATAATATCGCTGAGGGCCCCGGAACCCAGGCTATGTACTGAATAAAGTCTTTTGAATTTTTGCTAAATATAAGACGATAAATTGCGAATGAAGTATAGATATCAAGATCATGTATGAAAACGTGCAGATAAAAATTGAAAGGCATTCATCGCTGATGACTTGAATGATATTGAATTGTCGTTTATTAGGAATACTTCCTATAGATATCTATCGTTAAAGTATTTGTATACATTTTGTCCCATATAACATGATTTTCGTTCAATGTCAATGCATGTGCCGGCAAAAAAAGCAAAGCGTTATTCAATAACATGTTGGGTAGTAGCCTCGCCACCAGGCTAGATGATAATCTTTTTTATAAAAACTCCAAGCAAACCACTTTCAGTCTTTTATTCTAACAACGCTCGATCATCGATTACATTTTTGGCAGCAAGGGGTGTTAATTGAGAAATAGTAAATGTAAGGAATGGATGCCAATCTAGTTGGGTAGGTACTTTGTATTAGTTAGTGGATGGGCGTTACTGGAAGCTGGTAGAGAATATTAATACCCATCGTCATTCCCGGGTATGTTAGCTTAGACAGCACTAATAAACTACCAAGCATTTCAAATTACCACTATAATTCTTCAGTCTGTGAATGTATTGTGTTCAAACTTCATATATGGTGATGCTCAATTCTGCAAGTTCTTTATTTACAAACAAGTTTCATCTTAAAATCGTAACAATAAATTTTGATTAGGTTAAATATTACGTTACGATTACGAAGTGGGCCATATCTAAGATATATAATTGTATTTGAAACTATCGAAAAGATTGGATTGTTTGAAAACGAACTAGATATACTTTCCAGCACTCCCACCTGCTGCTCCCAAGTTTAAATGTCTTTGAGAAAGTTTTAGCACCAATCAGAACTGTCCATTAAAATTTGAAAATGCAAGGAACCGATTCCACATTTGTTTGTCTGTTACTAACTTCTTGCAAAGGACGAATGTGTAATATACAGAACAACTAGTGATAAACGCAGAGTAGTTCTTGTCGAGTTTTTAGATTTCACACGAAGAGTCACAGTGAAGACCACTGAATATTCGATCTTACCGTCGTCAGGGTCCGTATATTACAATAATATACGGATCCTGTCGTTTTTCAAGATTCGGGCTTTTTATGTGATAGGTCTACGTCTTGCAGACTTTGGTCAAAACGGATCAGTTTTAGTCGTTTGAGGTCCTCAGTAAGTCACGCGGAGACAAACCTGACCTGACAGCAGCTATGGTAACATCATACCTTGTAACTTACTGAGACAATGACTAAAATTGCTCACATCTTTGACGTACTTCTTTCAGCCAAGCCTGGTTTTTAGTTTCATTATAGTCATTCGATCATTTATACGCATACAGTGTGCATTTTATCAAGACGAGATTATGTCTATCTCTCACCATTTAAAACAAAGGTAAAGTGTGATATATACAAGAAAATCATTAAAACTATTTTGTTATATCTGAAGAAGTAACAGGAGTAAGTTTGTTTTGAAAGCAATCCTTTGTTTTAGCAGTATATCAAAAGAAAATATATGAACCATGTAATTTCTGATATTCCGCTGTTTTGTTATTTTAAGTATTGAACGTGTATTTACACTTTATATCATATTTCAGTTCAAGGCTTTATGATAAAACTGATACAAAAACTAAATATTGTAATTACCGTATATAGAAGTAAATTAAGTATTTTACTGTTGGCTTTGTAGAAAAGGTCTGTGTATGAGCGTGTGAAAGTATTTAGGTTAAGAGTCAGGGGCTACAGGTCTCAAATGCCGGTGAAGGACACCCGGTGTCTTTCTGACAAAAAGTCTTCGGTACTATTAGCATGGCTAAAGGTGTAACACCAATGCTTTGAGCTTATTTAGGAATTACATTCGGTCCCTTTTATATGTGGGTCACAATTCATTATGGTTATGTGATCAGGTGCCCATTCCCCCTCCAATGAACAACTGCGTTATGAAATGTCATACCGACCTGAGCGTGTCTACTAAAAAGATAAAGCTTTCCCCTTTGCACTTTTTGACAAGATTCGGTAGCTAAAATTTAGTAATAATAAGGACATAGTTTGGGGTACACCCTCTAAAGCTACATGTATATCTATGCTAGCCTCCTTTACTGTTTATGAAAGCGACCGCCAGCTAGAAATGCGTCGAGATGTCCAATATGACACATGTTGGCTTATATCTGGTCCCCCTTTCCTGTAAAAATAAGGGTAATTATCTCTGAAATAGGAAACCAGCTTGGAAAATGGTGTAACAGTGTAAGTACACCGTGTGCGAGTAGAGAATCACCGAAATGCAATTTTACTCCAAAATCAGTGAAGAGAACTCCCGATCTGGCGTTTTGTAAATCCGTACAAGTGTAAGTGGTCAGATACACCGACTGGGATATAGTAACACGGAAGTGTAACTTTGCCCTAAAATTCGTGTATCGTAAACAAGTCAACTGACAAAAGACTTGCTATGCCGCATTCCATGCACATGGTTATGGTCTCAAATTGTAGTGTGACTAAGACGGACACATCCGTGTATCATACATGAACACTTTGCTATTACATGTATTCGCGAAATTATGAACGAAAAGTCTTTTCGTGACGTTTAGTTATGAAACCCGTCAGAATGTTGTAAAGAGTTCAGATAAGTAGTTCTTTGAAAATTTAGTTACGTAACCACTGACTAAGATCTTCTTAAATTGGTCTTACACAAACCATGTTTGACATTCTCGAGAAAGTGATGGGGAGTGATAGGACCAATGAGTCAAGATTTTGCCGTCATGAATTGATGAAAGGGCTTATATGTAATGAAAGTGTACGCTTACACTAACGTGTTACGTTTGTCTTGTGAAAAACGTGTTAAGTAACACCATGAACGGTGTCCTGCTTCCCCGATAGCAGGGTGTAAGGTTTCCATAAAAACAATAGGGTTACTTTACACCAAAATGGGTGGCAACCCAGCTGCCACCCATTTCAGTGTAAAGTTTCCTTTCTGTTTTTACAGTGTACTCTTATGCCTTCCAAATAGTCACAACAATTGTTGCCACCAATACAATGCTTGTGTTTCACTTGCATGTTTATTTCAAAACAAATATATTTAGTCAATAAATTGATAGGCTTATTAGATCCTGTTTAATGTGGAAAGGCGGACATGACTTCAATGTGCAACTGTATACGAACTTAACAAATTTAAGGCAAGTTTAGGTTGCTGCTGTTTAGAAAAGCAAAAAAAAGAGGAAAACTAAATGGTTCAATCTCACATACTCGTTAAGTTCCCTCATACTGAATAATTTAGAAGAGTCACTGTCCTTTAAAAATAAGTTAGCCGACAAACCGCTGGTTTGTTTTTACTGAAACTTGTCAGCAAACTGTGTAAAAGAGGGTATGAAAGATCAAGGGAGAAAACTATCGCGGCATGACACCATAAACATTTTTGTTCGGGCTAGCTTCATAGATTGCATCCTGATAGCCTCATGCTTGCCACATAGGCAGTTCCTTGTAAACAAAGTAAGGATTTGTATGTACATGTATACCGTATTACTTGTTGAAATCAATATCAATTTTCAGGCATATGTATCAATTTCTTGAGACAATTAAATTCCTTTGAAATGTGATTGATTATTCTGTGTATCCAGGATTCTAGATACTGTTGTTGTTTGTAAAAAAAAAGTCACTGGTATAATTGGCCATTGATTTTGTAATTATGAAGAGGTTATTGTTATTACGTAATCATGTAGTGATATCCCATGAACATTGATGAAGCAGCTTATCATAGCTTCTGGTAGTTAGTACGGCGCCATGATCACAATCTCCGTTTGACAGGAGCACGCAATGATGGCAACAGAACAGTTTCGTTGCTATGGGTGCAATGCTTGTATCTGGGTTGTATTCGAGTTAACGCAAGTGTTTTGAGCCATACACCTTGCCGGGAGATGGTAGTGATGTTGGTGGTGTTTTCATTGTTGGGGTGAAGAGGCATTATCCTTGCATCTTGTATAGATGAAGGGTGTGTCTTAGTGGCATATCTATAGGGGCATATCTTTATACCAAAAGGAGTTCATCTCACCAAAAGACGTTTAGTGGGGCGGGGGAGGGGGGGATAACACCATTTCTAATTGCCCCCGATCTGCACAATTTGGATTTGGACAAAAACAGACCCAGAAGTTGTATGTACATATAGACTTTCAACGTACTGATAACATGAAGATTATCTCAATAGGAAGTGCAGAAAGGTTAAACATCATAATTTATCAGTTTTTAAAAAGATCCACTTACTGTTTAGTAATTTATTAGTACTTAAAACTGTTTTAAATCGTTAAATACTCTTTATTCTGCTCACCTTATGTTGAGTATCAAAACGTTTCAATTATATATGGCTGAATATAGTCATATTTTGAAAGTTTCTTTTGAAGTAACGAAGCATTTTTTTCAGACCGGCTAATTATAATATAGGTGCAGTAAAGTCGCTAAATCACTGATTTATAAAATCTTAAAACAACGATAATAAGGAGTTTTAAAGTGTAAAAAGCGAACGAAGTAAGACTTACCCATTTTACAGTATGCTCCATAAAACGTGTTTTCTTCTCATGAAGAACTTTGTACCGACTAAATGGCTAAAGCTTTCCAATTAACATTTCATAAAACATAAATTAATTCCTTCCAAAATATGATTCAAGTCTACTTTATGCAGACAACTTTTAGATTAAGCCACTCTCGGCGCTCACTCAAGATTACTTTTTGAATATTTATTTAAATGTTCCGCAATTTAATCGTAGATATGCTTTATAGCTTAACATTTAACTTTTCATAAGAAAACTTTCTTCATTATACCCGTATCTCGGACTGTCGAATAGCTGTGTTGTAAACGACACGAATAGGTTTAAGTGTCAATATAGATTGGTTTAAAGAAATGTAAAGATACGTTCTAAATGACTAATTGGAGAAATTTCAAAAACATTTGAACCACCTGTATAATAATTAGTGGTGGTAAAACGTTTTTCTCTTTTCATGAAAATTTGACGAGGTAGGGACAAACTGTGGTTTGGAAGAATGTTTAATGAGGTATATAGCGAAATTCAATTGTAGCCGTCTTTAAAATAGGGCTGTATAATTACACTGATTATTATAATTTGAAATGGAAGGAACTCGGTCAAACCTTCAGACAATATGTCTCAGAATTATATATATATGTCCACTCAGCAAGTCTCTTTAGTACTATTACAGTTGAGAAAACGCCCGAGTGATCAGTCTGTTTTTGTTTTAGAAAATGACCATTATCATGTCCACCCGTCTGTTTGTCCGCCTATCTGTTTGTTGGTCTATCTCATTTCATCTCTTCGCTCTCCCCGCACTCCCTCTCCCCTCCACGCCCTCTCCTCTCATTCTCTCGCACACGCTTGGGCAAGCAGGCTGTGACACAGCATACAACCGGGGGTGCGAGGATCCTTTCTTCTTCCGAACATTACAACTGTACATGAAGAGAGTATCTTGTGACGAAGGGGTGTAATTCCTGTGACACGGATTTGACTTTCGTAAGAGTATTGTCCCTTTGAACGTTAAAATAACTGATCACGAGTCTCGACATCTTCGTAGATGATCTATCATAAAGATTAATTCATTTAGATTTAGGAAAGTCTCGTGATACAGAAGGTATCTGCTAAGCTTGACAATTTTAGAAGAACTGATAAAAACCTTCTAAAACAAATCCGCCAAACATAGGGTTTGTCGTGGCAGCACTGACATTTCTAAATATCCTTGATAAGAATGCCTGTTTTAATTTACCTAAGAGTCTGCAAGATTTATTTGAATTAGGCGTCTGCTAGTATTTAGTGTAGTTTCCATGCATACAGCAATAAAACTTGCCTGCTCATATGCCCATATTAATAACATATCAAACTGCATCTTTACATTCACAAGGTAATTATTTTTTAAATTTAGATTTGCGTTGCAGAAGCAAAATTAAATGCGCGAAGGCACAGTAGCAGCATATCACCTTAATCATCAAGAGTCAAAAGTGAGACAGCACAGGTGTTGAACCACATCAACCATGTATATGTAACTACGAAAGCCTAGATATTGATAGACCAATATTCTCGTCAGTCTTAACTATGGAGTCACCGCTGCCTGAGCTTGGAGGAATACACCGATGCCCCATCATCATGTCACAATTAAATGAAGTCCAGAAACTTACACAGGGACATAATGTACACAAGGACACCGGACCAGACTCGATCTTTTCGCGTCCTAAAAAACGGCCCACCCTCTTGCACCGGCCTTCACACTGGTCTTCAAAGCCTCCTTGGACCAAAGCTGGGTCAAAGATGACTGGGCGACAGCGATTCAGGGTATAAAATAACCCTCAATTCAACCATCCGCAAGCTATCGTAGCACATTCTATACAGTAACCTGTGCAGTTCTCTATCCGTAATAAAGTGATCAATACTTTACCAATCCGGAAGAAGCTAGCTGATTATGAAGACGTCCAGTGACCTTGGTTCAGACTTTTCGTACCAAGACGCGACACGACATCATGCGATTGAGGAAAGACATTTGACTGGGCCAGGAGCTCCCTAAGCATTCCAATCAACATGTCACACTCGAGGGAAAATTATTCATGTCTGCGCTTATCATATCATGTTCGTCGAGGAAATATCCTCGGTCCTCTCATATTTTGTGTCTACACAAACGACGTCAAAGAGCGCGTCAACTCGATCCTTCTCAATACAGACAGTACATTGTTGTGGAGCCGCCTTGGCGCAGCAGTAGCGTATTCGTCTCAACAATGCCAGACATAATAATTCCGCACTGCAATCTCTCTCTTCGATGTTGATTCCATCTGGAGTGGGTAATACAAGTTGTAAGAACTTGTTTCGCAATCTTGAAAATAATACAAACTGATTGATAAATTTCTTTTCCTGTCGTCAATACACAAAAAGACGCCGGATCTAGGCAGCGTCCACATATTGAATAAGGGCTTGTTGCTTGAATTTTACCCAGTCAAATGCAAAGTCCTGCGTATTTCCGTAAAGAATCCAATCATTAACGTCAACTTCACTATTCACAGCAAACTACAACAGAGATCCCGGGTCACTCCTGTCTGAAATATGAACATTGATACACCCATTAAGAATGCAAACATCGCCGTAGCCTTCATCCTGTCATCATACCCTAGGACCACCACAGGGGTATCCTACCTTTAATGTTGAATACGCTTCAAGTGTTTGGGACCATCACGCTCTATCATGTGATACTACCTCACGCCTCTCACGAGTATTGTATTGTGAGCAGGGTGCACGCCGGGTCTTTATAAAAGTAACAAGAGCTGTCCCTCACAAGTGACGAATGCCCCCGAAAGAGGTGCCTCACAGTCTGTGTCCTCTCCATGTGCTCAATAAATGTGCTATGTAATTTTAAAATCCTTCCATGCATGACAGAGTAACCATGCATACAGTATTCCATTACTTTAAACACTAAGTGTGACCTTGACCTTTGAGGTAGGGACTTGGGTCTTGCACGCGACACATCCGCTTGATGTGCTAGACATTTGTGCCAAGTTATTTCAAAATCCTTCAAAGCATAATAAAGTTATAGTCCGGACACAAATGTATGCATATATACAGGATTCCATTACCTATAAACTCTAAGTGTGACCTTGACCTTTGTGATAGGGATGTGGGTCTTGCACGCGACACATCGTCTTGATGTGCTAGACATTTGTGCCAAATTATTTTAAAATCCTTCAATGCATGACAAAGTTACAGTCCGGACACGAATGTGTGCATATATGCATATATAGAGGAATCCATTACTTTCAAACTCTAAGTGTGACCTTGACCTTTGAGCTAGGGACGTGGGTCTTGCACGCGACACGTCGTCTTGATGTGCTAGACATTTGTGCCAAGTTATTTTAAAATCCTTCAATGCATGACAAAGTTACAGTCCGGACACGAATGTGTGCATATATGAATCCATTACCTTCAAATTCTAAGTATGACCTTGACCTTTGAGCTAGGGACGTGGGTCCTGCACGCGACACGTCGTCTTGATGTGCTAGATATGTGTGCCAAGTTATTTTAAAATCCTTCAATGCATGACAAAGTTACAGTCCGGACACGAATGTGTGCATACATAGAGGATTCCATAACCTTCATACTCCAAGTATGACCTTGACCTTTGAGCTAGGGACGTGGGTCTTGCACGCGACACGTCGTCTTGATGTGCTAGACATGTGTGCCAAGTTATTTAAAAATCCTTCAATGCATGACAGAGTTACAGTCCGGACACGAATTTGTAAGTCGGGACGCACAGACGGACGGACAGACGGACAACCTTACAAATGGGCATTTGTTGGGTACTTTCCATTGCCTCCTATTGTAAGAAAGCAGCCAACAAGGCACTATATAAAGTATTAAAACTACCCAACATGTGCCCCTTTTTTGTTGGCTACCTGACATAGTACCCAATATATGCCCATATGCGGGCTCGGACAGACAGACGGTGCGATTTTAATATGCCACCCTTCGGGGGCATAAAAATAAGATAACTGCAAACATGAACAAATGAGCAAGGGTCATAGGACAGTGCCCTGTGAGACCCCGGATGTAACAGGGACTGTAATCAGATAAATCTGTAACCGTTAACCACTTCTGACCAGGATCTACCTATTAAAAGGACCGGGTCCAAGACACGGTTTGACTGGGGACACCATGTTTTTGTAGTTTAAAGTAATACAAGATGGTTGACTTTGTCGAAGGCTTTACTAAAAGTAGGCCAAGGTCGTTCTGATTACCTTATGATCTAGGGTTTTTTATCTGGGTCTATCACGGAACCCATGTTGTAGCTCATAGAGTATGTTGCATTTTCAGAAATGCGTGGGTATGTAGGCTAGATGCAATTATGTGTTATAGGGTCTGTAGTTTGCAGGGTCACTTGTATCACATTTTTTTAATAGTAAGGTAACCTTTGCCTTCGGCCAATCGGATGGGGTTTGATTTTTATTAAGGGATTTTTGAAGATTAGTGATGCTATGTCAAGGATGTCATGGCGGGGCTCCACCGGGACAATGGGCTTTATCATGTCTGGACCAGCAGCCTTATCCACTTTTAGGTTTTGGAGTAGTTTCAGGACGCCTTTGTGGTCAATTGCAATGTCGGGCATTGTAGAGTTTTTCCTTTTTCCTAGAGCGTTCCTGCACAACTGTGACAGGGACAAGGGAGAAACACCTGACAAAAAAACTGATTTGGAATTGTTTATTCGTGATATTTGCTTGACCAAGATTTTCTGAGATGATTTTATCACTTGTCTGATCTTTGAATGGAGCAATACCTTTGTTATCTTGTCTGACATTTTTATAAGTGAGTAGAGGCGTTTAGTGTTGAATTAAGTAGTGTTTGTGTTTTCTGAATGTGGTGCCATCGATGTGTGCGCTCGAACTAACACAACCAAGACTCGATAGCCTAGTACATTGCTACCGACTCGATAGCCTAGTACCGCCTCGATAGCCTAGTGGTAGAGAGTCCGCTTCAAGTGCGGGGGGTCGTGGGATCGCTTCCTGGCCGCATCATACCAAAGACGTAAAAAATGGTACCAGTAGCTCCCTTGCTTGGCGCTCAGCATTAAAGAAAGGAAAAAAGTGGCTTCTCTTCTCTTATACCCTGATGGCGATAGTTACCTTCAGGAATTCGAGATTGATTAATATAAGTTGTATAACTTGTTTCACAATCGACCTAAAATAAATGAGTATAACCAAGACTAATGTGGTATAACGCAGAGCTACCCGATTCCTTTCAGTGGATTACGCCATAGAAAGCGTAGTTATTAGATCTGCCATGCTCAGCACATTAGCAGGAGGCAACCGGTCAAGGCAATAATGAATCACCAGGGTCTCTCGGCTTTGATTGAAGGACCGTGCATTTACCAACGACAGTGTCGCCATCGTACGATAGCACTACTTACAACCACAAAGTTTCACCACCAAGGGCTACTCGAAGAAGTGGATGATCCAATTCTGCCGAAAACAGGCAATTTTAAAAGATTCCTTCCCACATACACTAAAAGTATAGGGGATACCGGGGCCCCAGACAGTCAGAGGGAACCGTGTCCACAAATTTAAGAAAGCTCAATGCCAAGATGCTTCTGACCAGGTTTGATGAAATTCCATGAAGTGGCTTAGGATAAGTTGTTTCAAGCAATTGTAGACGGACATGCATCGATCCTAAAAGCTCACCCGACGCCGGTGGCTCAGGTGAGATCAACGCGTTTGCAATCTGTCTTGTCAGCTGGTGATTCTATTCATATTGCGTAGACCCTGATCAGGGATATGTACGTACTTGCAGGCTTATTTAAGTTTGTCATATTCACAAAAGATATAGCTCATAATATTTTGACTTTCAATATTGATTATTGTAAACGAACATAATTATATAAAATAATATATCGGAGACATCTTTTTGGTTATTGTTTCTTTCAGGTGAATGATGCCTACTCGTAGAAATATTGGGTGACCTCTCACTGAAATCTAGTTCTGAAGTTAGAATGTGTTTCTAAGCCATTGTAGACACATCCTTTCTGAGAAAGACTAAAGATATTTCATACAAGATAATGACATCATAAAATAGTAAGATTGTCCCATAGTGCCCACCTAGTGGCCTTTTAATGACCCACTTTTAATGCAACAAGTATTAAATGTAGCTAAAATCTTCAACTGTGAAAGGATGGCATTACTACTCATTCATAGAAAGTTTTCCATTCACACCATACCGAACAATTCTCATCATAGGCCTTGTATCTGAACCCCTGCGGCACAGAATCTGATAAGCCACCAGTCAGTTCAATCGATTAGCCACAGACGATAAAAATACATTGAATTATATAGGGAAATAATGTATACACCGATTAAATAAAGTTTTCCTTTAACACTTCAATATTTTTTATTTTAATGTCTTTCCAACGGTATATAATATAATATCTTTTAATAAGTAAATATCTTCTTGCTTCAATTTCTTTTTAAAAACTGTGACTAGTTTTCCTATATATTCTATATACGTCTTTGGTCAAATTAAACGGAACAGCAGTTTTAACTCATGATATTGTATGGAAAAATAAAATCTTATTATTTTTCCTTGATATTTTTGGAGAGTACAGTTTATGTACATTATGAAGATATAAAATTTTACAGAATTAGATAAAATCTTCTTGCTTCAAAATTGTTTTGAAAATAGAGATTTTCACTATTTCCCGGCGTCAGGTAAAAAGTACAAGTGTAGTATGCTTATTGCTTAGCGATCGTTGATGTTTAGTTGTGAATGAAATACATGTAGCTTAAATTTTACGAAGAGGCTATTAAAATGCAATTTAGAGGAAAATACTTTAAAACATTAACTTTGCTTTTTTAGCAGTTTGATCATTTCCTGACACGTTACTGCGGAAAGATGATTCGAATACATTATGAAATGACAACTACCAAGAATCGATTGCTTTCGATTATTGTCAAAATTGCGTACTAAGATGACATGGATTTTGACAAATGAACAGAACGGTCAAAATGTGATTTTTGTTCCATATGCTCGGTCTCCCCCACTAACTGATATGAACCGGCCAGGCCCAATGCATAGGGTCCGTATGTATATAATATACACCTTTCTGACACATTAGGTTTTGTCGATTAATATGTCAAGTATAACATGCCCCATAATTTGAAATAAAATCCCAGAGACGTCTACAGACGGAGGCCGTAACGAATTTTGTTCATGCAAGGGAAGTAATTTAGTGCACGTGACGTCATTTCCAAAATGGCGGACGAAGAGACGAAGGTGAAACTTGGACCGGATGGTAAAATAAACGTTTCTATGCAGATTTTAAAGAATTATATAGTGTTTTTGTCAATGACATTAAAATCATTTGGGACTAATTCAAATGATAGGAATTTATTGACCCTTATTGTCAGAGGTCAAACAATAATTCACCCCTTCCATGAACAATTTGGATCTCGATAAATTTCAATATTTTTTTTAGTGTTTTAGTTCGAAATTTAAACTGCGGAGTTATATGCAGCAAATGATATGTAGTTTAGTTTGGCGCTTTAGTTTAATTATTCAGTGAAAATTTAGATCAGCATCACAAAAACTATTTAGTACAGACTACAGTATCATGTAAAATAACTGTTTTGCTTGTTGGTCCAACTAGCAATAATAGGGGTATTACTGATTACCGAAAACAACTTTTTTTGGAACAACGGAAACCAAAAAGAAAGATGACCGAAAACAAATGATATTTCTAGCCATTAGTGGATTTTTAACGATTTATTAAGTAATTTATATAGAAGATGATATGTTTGTATAATATGTTTAATTTTGATCATATGTATTACCATTTAAGAGACTTATACGATTTTTGTCATTGCCTTCCAGTTTTCATTGTAATTTGAGTTACTTCCCTTTACAAATATGAATACACATATTAATCACTGTCATCGCTTTTAAATCAAGCATAATTTTAAAATGTGAATAATTATGAATTATGAAGTGTTCGTGATTTTTTTCTTTGTTATACTTAAAAATGTACATAAAATGTGGGTATTGACATAAGGCACATATTGGTACTCAAATGGAACGTTCACAGATTAAAGGGGGCGAGGTGACGGGATTATTTATCAATTGACAGTTTTTAAAGACGTAAACGACAATTATGTCGGGATTATCATCCCGCAGGTGAAATTTTCGCTGGCACCAAGGCCTCTTATGTATGAACAATTAAATGATTAGTACCTGATTAAATTTTCTATTATATATTATGAAAATGTTTTTAAACATATATCATGCATTCTTCGATTCACGCATGATATTTATATTTACTAAAACTTCGGTAGTTCGATAAATTTTAGCGTTAATATTTTGTTCAAGTTCCTTGACAGTTTTACGGCTTATCTGCATTTCCAGTTACGAAAATTCCCATTAGTGAATGAAATAAAAACAGAAACTAGAAAAACATTTAAAAATTCTTTGTTTGCATATATCATTACAAGGATGAATAAAAACATATAAGCATAATTAACAACTGTATGATACAGAACATACATTATTTTCAGGGAACAGTGTTAGGAAAAAATCACTATTAACGTCAATATTTAATTTTAATAAATAAAAAAAGACAAGTAATACTTTTTTCTTAATAAAGATCTTTCATTTCAATGATTTTGGGTTTCAATAGGGGGCTATGTCGTTACAGCATAAAGTACACACTAAGTTACATAGAACTAATTCGCTGAAAATCTAACGTATCATTCTAAAATTACACATATTCAACAAATACATCAATTTATATAATTCAGAATAATAAAAAGTGTATTTAACATAAAGTCTATTAAATTATGACTTGTTTCCGGTAATCTCATTTGTTTTTGGTTGTTTCCGGTAAAAAGTTGTTTTCGGTAATCAGTAATACCGCAATAATAGGTTTGCAAATGTGTTAATTTGTTTTGTTTTTAAATTACTCCTGTTTTGAGGTAAATTAAGAGGGGTTTTGGTGTAAGAAAATCCCATTCCTGTCATATTTATTAATAGGGGTTGATGGAGTACCCTGGAAACATTAACAGTGAGCTCTGTCTGAGAAGCAAGTGTGACTATTTGTAAATGTAATGTGATCACATTTTGCCAAATCAAGATCTTTGTACGTATTTTTTTCCTGGTGTAAATGTTAGTTAATCAATATAAAGCCTACATAAAAGCATTTCTATAATGTTTCTTGTCTATGACTCCGAAAGTAAACAAAAGCTAGCAGCGGTCTTGTTTTTCAAGTGATGTGCATGATGACAATACTAGCATCAGTGTACCGGATTTCGCACAGGACGCAGTTTCGGACACCTAGTTCTATGTAAATTCTGAATAAACTGTTACTGATTTTGGCTTGTTTTTGTTTTATTTTTATGGGATTTGGGTAGACTTGGACGAAAATGACATTGGAAGGATCCTGTTTCTGGGCCTCACTTTGGAAAAAACAGACGTGAACATAAACAAATCATACCGAGGCCACTGCTTTAGTTGCAAAAGTATTTAAAAAATCAATGCAAGTGGCAATTTTCACAACTGAAATGCAACAGTCATCTACTTCAATATATAATCCAACATATCTGCAAGTTTTTTCATGTCTGTTACGTAGAATAATGTGAAAAATCGGTTGTTTCTCTTGTTCTCCCAACATATAGCTGAACTAGATTTAGCATTTTTCAAATTTTTGGATAGTAAAATATTTGAGTAATTTCATTTACAGTGCAGTATAGCCCAGTGACTCTATGCTAAAGTTTTAGCTAACTTTTGTTACAAAATATTGATGTTTTGAAGTCTTTACAGCATGTTAAAGCCATTGCATAAATTTGCAGATGGTGACTATAGTGAGGTATTCCTTGTAGTCTATATATATACAAAATAGATAGAAAATGTGAAATAATATCAATTTTACAAGCTTAAAGATTTTTCATCAACTTGTTTTGATAACTGATCCGTAGTTTTAAAAATAGCAGGGTGTGCGAAACCGGGTCCACTATTTAAGATGTACCGGTTACATTTAGATGTTTATAATCAAGCGGACCAATGGTATGACGTCATTATAGAAGAAAGTGAAAGTAGAAAAAAAAATGTGAAAGAATGTTCATTTTTAATGATCGGTACAGTTAATATATTTGATTCTTGAGCTCTTTTGAGTAAAAAGTTAATTTTTCATGAAAAGTGTGCGAAATCGGGTACACTAACTCTAAATGTTAGTTTCTATATTACTCACAAAAGATTGAAAGAAGCATGGTTTGATGTTAAGATTTGTACACCCAACATCGCAAGTTGGTGGGATCGTCGTTTGCCCGGCAATGTACAGCTTTAATTATTAAACCCCCTGATGTTTTTTTTTTCTGGCAAGAAATTGCGTAGTATAGGGCTGTTTGAGTAATTGATGCTTCATTACGCACTTATTTGAAGTTTACAATCATGTCTTAACAATCAAGCATCTAATTGATTCGTAATTTGTAAATGTGATAATGGCTGTTATATTCAGTGTTTTCCAACTAAAAGAAATTTCACAATTCAGTGGAATATTTTTCAGAATTAAGGAGAAAATGATGCTATTTTTCACAATTTCCCTGTTACTGGGAAAAAATCACTGCATAAATTGTTCAGAGTGGTGCACTGACTGAATAGTGCAGATCATGATCAGTTTAATTTAATTCATACTAATTTATTTATTCTTGATTGGGAAACAAGTTTTAACAACTTGGATTAATGGCTCTTGAGACTCATTTCAGATGAAATCAATCTTGAAAAGAGAAAGACAATGTGGAAATATCTGTGTCTTGCCTAAGGACAAAGCTGTTGTGGCACTGGTGGGGATTAAGCCCAGGACCCTTCTGTCCTTAGGCAAACACACTACCACTGCACCACTGTTCAGATCATGATAAGTTTGCATTGTATGTGAAGGCTGCCCAAGACTGCAAATGTATCAAATGCAGTATGACTTGCTACCAACAGGGTAAGGGCGGCTGTCATTATGTCAATGAAGATGTAGTATTACTCTGAGCAAAATTTTTTTTATAAAGACTGAGACATTTTAAAAACTGTATGGCCTGATCTATCTGAGAACTTTATAGATCTGTCTTTTGAAAATTGTTAATTAAACAACTTGGAGAAAACACCTGGACAGTCAGAAGATCAAGGCTTTTTGGAAAGATTTAGAAATAATAATAAGTTTCAAGTTTCTTGAAATTTTTTTTAAGATAAATGATAATGAAAGAAAATCTTATGAAAGTATGAAAATTCAGACAATACTTGAATTTGCATGACATGATTTTTAACACCTTTCATCTGTTCATTCCTTTACCCTATTAATGTATTTGAAATCCCAATTTTTATTGGATCCTTCTGAAACTTGTTCATAATCTTTATTTTAAAACAAAATAGTGGTAATTCCAGCGATCAAATTGGATCAATAACGGTACATTTGAGTCAGACTCTTCAGCAAACAGTTGTTAAGATCCATATGAGGAATACCAATATCTTGCACTAAATAGTCTTAGCTTTGATAATCAGAAATCTAGATCTAAATGGTTGAAGGTCAGATTAGTAATGGTCTTCTGAAGTTTAATTTTGGAGAGATTGTCAAAGTTGTGTTTTTAGTACATGTACAACATCCTCATTTACTAGACCTCAGGTGATGGTGTCTTAGAGTACTGATACTGAGCTGACATGTCAGTGATGCTGCTCACTGACCCGTTTGTTTACAGTGGGTAGAGATTTTGTATTACTGTTTCATTAATTTGCATCAAACAAATTGTTTTCCTGTGTATTGTTTTTGATCATGTAAGAGTGACAGGTTATGACAGGTAAATGTGTAAAACGACAAGTCTTATTTGACGGACGGCCAGTTAGCATACCTTCTACATGATTTAATGTGTCAAACTAAATGTAACACTGGACTCGTCATATATGAAATATGATCAATTACTGAGGTTAAACATTTTATTACTGGACACTTGAAGATATGGCTTTGGTTTGGAGGACCACTTGATTTTAATGTGGTGATTTTAAGACAGTGTTTTTGTCGTTTGTTTTTTATCTTCGGGTAAATAGAATCTCATATTGGAGTTAACGGTGAATTTTAAAATGGTTAAAGATGTAGACAGTAATGTTGGATTGTGCTTAAAAAGTGGTGAGAAAATTTGTTATCTATTTGTTGCTTTTTGTAAAGATTTAAGATGCTTGGCAAGTAACAGCATAAATACAGATAGATGAATCAGGGATCCTGATTGTCAATAAACATTCAACAGTGGTATGAGCAATACTTAAAGCTAGGGCAGTATGGCTCTCCAGATAACAGTGTTATTATACTATGTGAGTTTGGAATGTTGAAGGTAGTCCGAGTGTGTATTCCAATTGGTTGGTGTGAATAAAATTATGTAGGAATAACTCACTGTCTTTATAAAGACCCATTTCTGTTTGAGATTCCACCATGAAGTAGCACTTCAAATTGAAGAAATCTCTTACAGGTTATTCTGTGCATGCTAGGTGTTTGCAGTTGTTATGAATTGTTGGTTGTTGAATATTTCAGACCTGTACTAGTTTGTGTGTTTAGTTAAATATTAGGAAAACATGAATGTATCTGATATATTGTGAAGACAGGGGGACTATTAAGGCAAAGATTTCTGCTGTTAAAGTAGCAAGCAAGCATCTTGATTTCTTTCAGAAGTAAGCCTACTGGTGTCCATTGAAGTTTTGGTAACTTCTCGTTGAATGTAACTTTTTACTCAGTTTTACAATAAATAGCTAATTGTAAAGACTGACCCTTCAGCAGAAATTCTGAATGTAGATGTTTACAAGGGTCAAAGCCAATACTTACGAATCAAATGGAACCAAACCTCTGCTAAAACACAATAGATGGCCAGTTGAACATTGATTACATGAATAGTGTACTTTTAAGGAACTGAAACAGATTTTCAAGTCGCTTCTGATGATTCTTGCGTGACAATTGATTTTGTAAATTGTGATTATTTCTTCTGTAGAGACATTCTTTGATTGATAGGATTGATTTTAAGATGGTAATGTTATTGATCTTCAAGATTTGAAAGGCACTGCGAGGAATCTGAAATTTTAATTTCTGATTTATTGTAATGACTATGAAATGGTTTTCTTTAATGGCGTATGACTTTGTTAAGCATTTTAAAAGGAGGTGAATCAATCAGTTAGTCAAGGTCTTGAATTAAAGGCGTCTTGTTGGCCACTTTCACTGGAGTTCTGGATACTCCCGCATGTGTTGGACTGTGCCAGGTTGAATCACCCATTTTAGATCAGTTGATTTAATTTGAAGTTGTTTCATCAGGATGAAATGTAAAAAAAAAAGCTTTACAAAGATCTGTATAAGTTTATTGTATTCCACAAAATGAGTAATCTAGGGCAAAATAATTTCTGTACTTTTTTGACAAAAGTTTGCTCCAAGGTAAAAGTACGCTAAAGTTTAAATTTTGAGACATTACGAGATTTTATCAGGTTAATCAGTGAAGTATTGGCGTTAATGTAGATTTCATACTTTTGTCAGGTTTAAGCCCTGTGGCAACAATTATTACGGAATTACATTGCCGTATCTGAATGTGTATTGGTCAGATAAATATGTCATACCAAAACTGTCAAAATTATGAAAACATGTTACTTATCAAATCGTAACACCTAATCGGCAATGGAAATTTAAATGTTAATATTTGACTTGTGATCTCTTTGGGTTACTTGTATGGATATCTTCATAAACCGTAGCCAGGTGAACTTCAGGCTGTTCCAGTTATAGCAGACTATCAAACTGTCATGTCGTCTTTTATTCTAAGTAATTTTAAAGGCCCATGATCATTTTGGATGTAACAATCACTGGTACACAGGTTGGTTTTTAATTACCGAAAGAAAAATTTTACTGGAAAAATTGACCAGTATTAACTTTGTACAAAAGAAAACAATCATTATGTTAATTGGTTTTAAATTCAAAAGCGCATCTTAGAAATACAGTGCAGTATTGCAAAAAACAACAAGAAATGCAGTCTGACAACACTTTCTCATGAGGAAACAACACAAATACGAAGGATGTGATATAGAGAAATCTTTGAAGACAGTATTATGTTAGAAAACTATGTATTTACAGGTATTGAACTTCAGCAAAGGTGTGTTTGAATGTTCTATTTCTTACATGTTTAGAGTTGACTTTGATGTAAGTAATGCCATAAAGACAGGAATAGTGTTTATATTTGCATAAATTTGCATGTCCAGCGAGCTCAGATATCACCTATATTGTATATGATATATTTATAGATATGTGATTGATAATACACAAGAGAAAATAGAGTTTAATGGGGGTGTTATACTGCTAGTGGTGTCTTATTAGTGTCTGAACATGTTTGATGTCCTTGGAGAGGGGTCGGCTACCTCCAAGTTTGCTGTAGGTGTAATAAAATAAATGTAGAATACAGTAATATAGATGTACAGTTTATATACGAGTCTTTGTTAAATGTATTGTACTTGAATTGAACACCAATTAACTCAAGCTGTTGGTCTTCATAGGTAGGGGCAGTGGGTGGAGGACATTGCTGTTGGGTTTTTCTAGGTACTGGTAGATGAGATACAGTGTCTAATAGATACACACTGGAGGGGGTTTTCCCAAGCTCATGTACATTTGAACTTTTCGTAAAGCCTTCCACATTGCTTAAAACGGAAATGCAGTGCAGTAACACAATTTTTATGATATGAGGTTTCGTCATATGACCATTTACTGACTGTAAGTAATTACATTTCAAACAGTTTTGTCACAATTTTATTATAGGATTTTATTTTGAGACCTGCATTTTGATATCAGTTTGGTATGCAAAACTATATGGCCTATGAAATTACTATTGAAGCAATTCAGCCCAGTTTCTGATCAGTTTTAACTTAAAACCAAACTTAAAACCTTGGGACAAAAGAGACAATTTGTGTCATGTTTTGGTGTACATATCTAGGTATTTTGTATCATTTATCTCGTATTTTTGCAAGGTGTTTGGTTTCAGCAATATCTGTAATGATAGGCTTGGTATGGTAACAATGTAATCACTGTTTTCATGTATGGTGTACATTGTAATTTTCTCATTTGTGTTACTGGGCTTGTTTTGTTTGATTCTTAATTTCCCAGTTGTTGTTAGTTCCAAACATTTTCGTTGTTACATTCTGCTTTGGACAGTTGAAGAATACTGAATACGCTGTATTTAAAGGTGTTTAAGTGTGGATTTCTGTGATAAAATGATTGGCCAAACCTGGTACAGTCATGTGGTTTGTATGGTCACTATGGTGTGGGGTGGATTTATTTATATTTTTTTTTTAATATAAAAAAATAAAAAAAAAAGGAAAAAAAAGAGAAAAAGAGATAGGGGGGTTAAAAAAATAAATTTTATATTTTTTTTTTTATTTTTTTTTTTTTTTTTTTTTTAAATTTTTTTTTTTTTTTTTTTTTTTTTTTTTTTTTTTTTAATTTTTTTTTTTTTAAAAAAAAAAATAATTTGGGGGGGTTTTTTTTTTTTTTTTTTTTTGTGTTTTTTTTTTTTTTTTTTGGTGAAAATATAATTTTTTTTTTTTTTTTATTTTTTTTTTTTTTTTTTTTTTTTTAAAAAAAAAATTTTTTTTTATTAAAATTTTTTTTTTTTTTTTTTTTTTTTTTTTTTTTTATTTTTTTTTTTTTTTTTATGGTGGAGAAATGTTCAGAGAGATCAGCAAATTAAAATTTTGAACTCAAGACTTTTTCAAAGTAAATGATACAGACTGAACAAACTTTTCCTGTAGTGGCTGTGACCACTTGTTGACTAAGAGTTTAAATTCCCAGCAGCCAGTATTCAGTGGCAGTAACATTACATGGTATTAACTCTTCACTGCCATTTGCTAGATGATGCAAAAATCTGGAAAATTTCGACAAAAAATTAAATCAAATTTTCCCAGATTTCAGATACTTGACCAACAATAGTGTTCCGGAATATTTCATGTCTCCACCCCTCATGAATTTATTGTAATGGGTAAGGAATGGACACATTATGGGAGGAAGTTTGTCACAGGTTTGTTATGGAGCATGAGAGGTTAGTACTGTTGTGTCTGGGAGAAGATGGTGATAAGTAAACTGCTGACCTGTATCTATATGAGATTCTGTTGAAACAAGCCATAAACCATTACAGAGTAAAACAGACCTATGTTAATTTCTGTGGTGAGACTACCAGGATGTGAGGCTGTCTGAAACTAGGGAAACCAAGATTGATGAGAGGGCTGGGTTGGATCATACATTAGAATTAAATACAACATAATATATTTCACATTTAGCAAAAGAAAACATTATACACTCGTTGCTGATCCTATTATTCTGTCATGTAAGAATCACTAAGATACAGATCTTTCAATTAAATCAAAATATTGTCCAATCCTGTGTGTCCTATATGCCACTTAGCAAAGCTACGAATTGTTATGACAAAAATGGTAATGTAAGTAAAGATAGTAAAATACATATTTGTGGTGTTTTTGTATGGTAGCGGTTTATCAGATGGTAGATCATGAATGAGATGAAACCTGTGAACGCTTCACGGTCTCATTGGCACACAAACCCGTGGAATACCGTAACATTTCACTAACCCGTAGAGGTTGATCTGGAGTGGCTAGTTACTAATGCAGTACTGTATATGTATGGATTTGTACGTTGTATGTAGTAGGCATGAGAGTGCATTAATTGTTATTTGGATATGATAGGTAATTAAAGACATTATTTTTTATGGCTGATGCAAACATTCTTCAGGATACCTTCATTGGAAATTAACTTAACAACTTTTGTATACTTTTCACCATTTCTTTTTCGGTTTTATGTTGTTTTTTTTTACGCATATCTGATCACTTGTTATCTGTGTTAAGGAGAGTGATGCAGAATCCCATACACCACTGCACATCTGCACTACAAACTATTAGTATTGTATTAATGTCAAAGAGGTCAGGGTTTGTGTTTAAAGTTTTTAATTGCCTGATTGGAAGGTTAGATGTAATCATTAATGATTTATTAATTGTACTTATATCACAGGTATATGATCATTATTCTTTTGTTTGACAGGTAGTTTGTTCACTTGGTTTTCAATGAATAGATAAAATTTGAACCCTGTATGGTATTTGAATACAGGCAGTAAATAGTTTGTATGTAAATACAAGTAAGCAAAATCGGGTGTCTATTTTGAGAGGTTTACATTTCTATATATATATATAATGTATATCAAAGTATTTACATTTCATGTATTGGGAATGAGACGGTGTCCTACTTTTCTGAAATACTGTGATGTTACTAGGTATAAATTCATATAAAATTTTGGTTTGAATGCCAAAGTGTTCTCTTAAATGTGTTTGAAGGCCAGTCTTGCATTTCTGTGCTACCAACAACTTCATATCCAGTGGAAAACAATTAAATGATATAACTTTTGGATACAAGGACATTGAGCTTGTTGTGGTATGTATCATTCCTGGTACATTTTGGGTTTAGCTGAATATTCACCCTACCTTCTGGCTACTCAAGGTGAAAGGTTATGTAGTTTGGGGACAAATCTTGAAATACTGATAACTCGAAACTGACTTGATCCAGCAGAAATTGTTAGGAAATATGTTTTTTGGAGGTAAATTAATCTTAATCTGAGATACTTGTTCAGAATATATTTTTTTAAAATGGTTAAGCAGTCACATTTCTTAGTCCATAATTTTGTCATACAAACTGTAATTACAGGTATGCTTGACTGTGAGCATTATAATTGAAAAGTTACCCCACCCTCTCTTGAAATTTGGGTCATATAGTACCCTGTCGAGATTTAATTCATGAACTGATGAATTCTGATGAACATTCATGAACTGTTCATGAAGTTCATGAACTGTTCATCAAAAGTTCATTAAATTAGTTCATCAACAGTTCATGAACCTCAGGTTCATGAACTGTTCATCAACAATTCATCAACACAGTTGTAAAACCAGAGGGTTCATGAACTGTTCATCAACAACAGTTCATGAACCTTGAATCAGCAATAATTCTTTAAAAAATCCTGAACCAAATTTCATGAATTGTTCATGAAGTAACCACAGAATTTCATTTAGTTCTCTCTTAATTATTATTTCATCCATCAAAATATATATACAAGAGTACAAACACTAAATAAAAAATGTTACAGGATATTAAAACTTGACACATTTTTTAAAACCATCTATGAATAATGGTGTTTGAGGTAAGTTTTCTATTTCTAAGAAATTCTAACAGATTTCATGAAAATCCAATGAAAAATGCCACCTCTATTGCATACACAAGGTTTTTTCTATTATTTGACCTAGCGACCCAGTTATTAACCCCAGATAAACCATATTTGTACTCTACCTAGATTTCATCAAGACAGTCTTTCTGAATAAGTTTCATGAACCTAGATTTCATCAAGACAGTCATTCTGCATAAGTTTCATGAAGATCCAGTTAAAAATGCAGCCTCTTTTGCATACACAAGGTTAAGTGTGGATGAATGACAGACAACGGATACCAGGCAATCACAATAGTTCACCTTAAGCACTTTGTGCTCAGGTGAGCTATCAAGTGAGGGTGGTTTAATCTAATTCCGATTAAGAAAATTATAACTTTATATGCTTTATTAGCAGTACCACAATATGTGTAGCCTAACTATACCAAATTAAAAGTGTATACATTCCTGAATGAACTGAGTTAATGATCTTTAATAAATAAATATCTAGTACTTTAGCAAAAATGCTCATTTTCTATACTAAATAAACAATGAACTGAAACCAGCATGTTACAAAGTCTGGGACACTTTATCCTTATCCAAGGCCTACACAGAAGTACCGTATAACGAACTTAACCTATGTAAATATAGTTTGAAACATTTACCGAAAAATCATGTGAAACCCTGTTACATGAATTTGTGTATCAGGTTTTTAACATGACTTTTCAGTAAATGTTATTAACTGAAGATATTCGTTATTCACTACATGGTATGTCTACCAAGTTTTACTTCATTAAGTTAAGTTGTAATGAAACATAAAAATTATGTCCTAAGTTTAGTTATTTTCATCAGTACACATTTCTTCATCATGTATTCAGAAGGTACAAGTTTCATCACTTGCTCAGATTTGGTCTGTTTGAGCTTGATGTGTGTTCTTGTTGAGAAATCTTTTCAATATTTTGAAATATTCTGTCATATGAACATAGCACTGCTTTTCACACATCTACAAATGTCATTGGAACATTATCAAACATGATGAAGAACTGCACAGTAGCAATTTTTCCACTCTCAAGTAGCATGGTATACTAGTTTCAACTCTGAAATACTCCTGGGGGTAGAAGACCTCTTTTCCTCTCTGGTATTTTACCAGCTGCTTGCTCAGAAATCACTGGCTTTGCTGTTTGTCTCTCTACTACTGGCCCAGCTGTTTGTCTCTTTTCCTCTGTGAGGTGTATCACCTGGGTTTTAAAGCATGGAAATGGTCTTGCTACCAACACTGCTGTCCCTGAAATCACATTTTCTATCAACATGTGCATATAAAAGTCATTATATTGATATTTGAGAAAAAGCTTTGAAAAAAAAGACCTGCTTGTACTAGTACATACACTGACTATTCTATTTACAGTTGCACTTCTAAAAAAAATAGTTAAAGATATTCAGTGTCATCGTTTTTAAATAAACGAAACTATTCATAACTTCAAATCATCCATGTATGTAAATAGACTTTGACAATTAGTTCATACTAATTTATTTTAGCTCGATTGTGAAGAAAGCTTGTATCGAGTCACTCTCGAGTCCGTTTCCTGGAAAACCAGTACTGGTGTCATATGAGGAGGTACAGTCGTGACCTTGGTGGGGCTTGAACCCGCAAAATTTTTGTGCAGCTTCATCTTTGATTTAAACCCCTCTTCAAGAATTGAATGAAAGTTCACCAGAGTGATTGGTACCCAGACTAGTTGTAGTACAATATAATCAAATGCTTTAATTCCCATTCAAATGCCTTAAATTAGATATATCACAATCAGTTCTATTTTTTTCTTAATTTCACCAATGACACATATTTCTTTAGTCCTTGATTATGATAAATACTAGTGAATGTCCAAATGTTAATGCTACAGAAAAAATAGACGATATACTGAAATAGTTACCTGTCACTGTTGACATGCCCTGTGCCATGATCGATGTTTTTTCAAATACGAATTCTAGGACTCGAATCCAACATACCAAGTTGTGAAAAATGGTCCCAACATTCTGACAAAATGTGAAAGATGTCTAACCAGGTGCACATTCATAGTCTGTTATGTAACCACCTAAGAAAGCATAAAACAATTTACTGTTAGTATCCTTTTTGTCTATTGTTATCATGTTATGACAACAATTTTTCATAAAACAACTTACCATGAATTCTACACATTCTTACAAATTATTAGAATATATTTTTAGTGACAATGAATGAGGTCTATCAGATGATATCCACATTATTAATCATTATTAATTATAACATAAAGTCAGGATCGGAAGGTCCTGGATTCCAACTAATGCTAAGTACTGCAAGACACAGTTAATTAAAGAAAATTATTGTCCAATGTTCATTGTTGTATAATTAATATTTTTTAATCAAATACCAGTAATTGATTCGCCGAAAGAATCATGTATATTCGGCCAATAATCTTGTAAAAACTGTTTAAAAATAGCTAAAGGGACAAATAATAAAAATATTTACTTAAAGTCAGCAATATACAAATAGCTCATGCAAGCTTTTGAACTGAGCATGCAGGTGCATGTTGGTGAACTTTGCTTATGGTGGTTTTACTGTGGGAGAAACAAGAAATCCCAGAGAAAACCTACCTGTGTGATAATGATACCATCTGGTGACCACCTACCATCTCACATACTACCAGGACGGGATCGAACACAAATAGCATTGATGAGAAGCGAGTGCACAAAGCACTGCGCTAACTGGACAACCCTATAAAAATAATCAGAGAATCATTCAAAGTTTCAAGTTAATCACTTATAATACCAGTACAGTTGTTCCATATTAGTTGTAGATAAAATTAACGATACTTTAAAACCATAACAGACATTAAATAATGTGATATTCTAACATTGAAAATTGCCAGCAACTTCTGCATTAGTGACTAAAATGGTCCCTGGGGTTTAAATCCTGGCTGGTGCACTGGAAATTTCAGAAATTCTTCTCAGTGTTTCAGACTTTCCCACCCAATTACAGATGAACTGGTTAGAAACCCAGATATCAGCATGTAAAAGGACCAAGGGGTCTATTCGTAAAATGAGCTAGGGTCTCAGGTACCCTGATCCCCTTGTATCTGCACCTGTCTCTTCAACATGCACCTGTCAGAGTCCAGGCAAGTTCACCCAAAGAGAAGTCCCACAGTCGGCCGGGACTTATAAACAATCACAGAAAAAAAAGGTTCATCAATATTAACCTCAAAATAAGGTTCAATGATACAAGGGATCACTTCATAATACTTAAAACAATCATTCAGACAAAATACAACACTGCTGGTGTTATGCATAATAAAACATAAATTAAATAAACAACTTTTGGTTCGACCAAAATAGTAAACATGGAGGACATTTTCAACTTGACAGGAAGTGTCAAAAATGCTTGAAATGCCAAAATTCAAGTATGCACAAAAGTTCTGTGAATGTAAACTGTACCAAAACCATCAGTGTTTATCAAAATTATGATGACAAATGGATTTTAACAATGGAATGACTTATTTACGCTAAAATTCAAGGTAAGCTGAATCATGCAAGTAACAACTTTCGGACAGTAGATATTTCGGACAGTCAGTCATTTCACCATTTTCGATGTTGATTCTTTATGGATCGAGTCTCGAGGGCGATTAATATAAGTTGTAAGAACTTTATTATGCACTCCAGATTATATTTATTAGTATAAATGTCATAATTATCCAGGTGCGAAACGTTTTTTGGACGAAACAATATAAATTTACTTACACATATCGTGTATGCAACATAGATGATTCAAAACATTCCGCTT
Organism: Saxidomus purpurata; assembly: GCA_022818135.1. Lineage (NCBI taxonomy): Eukaryota > Metazoa > Mollusca > Bivalvia > Venerida > Veneridae > Saxidomus > Saxidomus purpurata. The sequence continues at coordinate 183,781 of JAFMSR010000046.1, forward strand.
CGTGTTAAACTTGTATGAAGACAGCAAGCACTGGCATTTTCTCGTCCTTTGCAATAAAACTTTCGTCATTGTTTCAATCAAAAATTTTCAGCATGATTAAGAGGGGGCGCCATTTTACAACTACAGACACTTTTTAGTGACGTAATCAAGAAGCAGTGGGAGACATTGTTATTTTTTACGTTTTATCAGGAACGTAGAATATACGTTCCTGGTTTTATACATTATAACATGTTTCATAATTTTGCTTCTGTTTGCTGCAGTATTATTTAAATCACTTTTTGTGTTTGATAAAAAATCACAAGAACTGATTGTTTTGCGAGAATTGGGTGGGGAGAAGCTGTGCACACAAAAACGAATTTCGATTGGTTTGTAGAATTAAACTAGCCAATGAAATGTGTCCTTAGTAAAGTTGACTCGCCGCGCTAATGGCTTCCTGGCAGACGAAAACAAACGATTTGTTGATCTGCGGTATATATACCCTGAAGCAGATTGTAGAACTAAAGTTGGAATCGCTTTTCAGAGGCTACCTGGGACTGAGGGGCTGTTCAGAATTTTGAAGCTTGGAGGTATTTTCAAAAATATGTTTGAATGGTGGTGTTTGAATCTTTAAAATTGCAAATTATTTCTCTTAAATTATAGACATTCTAAACAGTCTACAGCCGAAGATCCAACATCAATAAATTTTCAAAATTTATATGCTGTACTGTATATAGATCAAACTGAAAAATACATAGCCCAAAGAGGGATTTGAACTTGTGCCCTCCAGCAAGGTCTTTCAAATAGTATGGTCCGGAAACGAGCGTAATACGATAAATAACCTGCCTCGGATCACGTGACAAACATCCGGGTACCCACAATTTTGGAAAAAGAAAGAAAATATTGATACTTTATATCTACGTATATCGCGATATTTTACCAATCAATTTGACCAACAAAGTGATCCTTAATACAATATATGCATTCCTTTATCATAAATGATATTACATTTTACCGATGTTTCGTTTTAGGTGGATTTACGCATTGGAAAGTTGACCTCATACGAACGGGTTTTTTCACAAATGACCAAAAGTCGAAAACCGACCTAATTTTAGCGCTTCTTTCCTACTTGCATGGTGTTCATGGGATTAATTTAACATCTTTTCTTATAGATTTAAGTCTAATGTCGTCTGTTATGTCTTAGATTTTCAATTTCACCCGTAATTAAATTTTCTGGGACGGTTAGATCCGTTCAAAAATCGAAAAAGGGCGTCAATGGTGATTTTTTTGCGACACGGTGATATTTTTGTGCACAGGTTTTCACTATATATTTAGGGTCAAATGATGGAAAATTGCTAATTAAAATGTAAATTAGGAGTTATTTTTGAACGGATATGAATTAGATTTTCGATTTTTTAATTTGATAACATAATAACGTACAGTTTTGTAAGACAAGTATCGCGAGTCAAATTACCATCCATCGCTAAAACGCGCAAGACGGAACAGCATGGACCGTGTTTAACTCGCGTTAAAGATAAAAGTTAATTATATAATAGAGGTTTTAATTTCACAGTTTTACAGAAGATTTCATCAGCTTTCCAATTATGCCATTTTTTTTTATTAAATGTGATATTTAGATGAAACAATGACTATCGGACAAATACCAGTTTACTCGCTCGGCGTGATAAATGCACGGTGTGATAAACGCTTCCAGGTAAAAATCGATAACCGAGACAAGATTATCAGTACGATAAGACATTTATAGAGGGCGTTTCCGGACCATACTATTTGAAAGACCTTGCCTCCAGTCACGTCACCATAAAAGCTAGCTGGCAAGCAAGAACTATGTAGATATGTGCAGTTTGTTTCCTTTACAACACAAGTTACGAATATTGTATATTTAAAATATCATTTCCGTTATAATCATTTTGTACGTTGTAGAACACCGCTTGCATGTTTCAGGCAAAGAGTAATTAGTCGAAGGGTTGGACAGTTACATCAGTTCAGTTACAGTACAGTTTAAGATGAGAGTTTGAGACGGATTCGTTTTTAGAAGAGAACGGTACTAAAATTTTGCATATCCGGGTACTGATAAATCATTTACATTCGGGAAAGGTGATTCCTCAGCTTTCATCACTGGTCTCTATGCATCTTTAACTTTAAATAACCAAGAATGGATGACTATGTAACTTTGGGATTTATTTAAATGACCTGTTATATATATTTCTTCTTAAACTTCAGCTGTTCAAGGAGAGGGAGGATGCATGTAAATTTGGTTCTGCAGATTGAATAAAGTCACACGGGACAGTTAATGCTCCAGGTATTTTCATAGATTTAATGAAATTGAGTTACTGATTATAACTGAACATTGTAAAAAGATATGAATTTTAATTGCAGCTTATAGCAGTTAGTTTTTCAGTCGGACAGTGTCCAACATATTTTATTGAACAAGAATCTTGCAATATCTGGTATTTGTCATTAAAAAGTTGAACTATTTGACTCTACAATTTAAACATTTGCATGAAGATGTTAGCAAACATTGTTTTAACATTTTTGTCGAGCCGCTTCAGAAAGCTCGATATAGTTCTCCAAATGGCGGTTTGGTGTATGTGCGTGCGTCCATCAATCCGAGTTTAATTTGTCTGGGCTGTAGCTTATCCATGGATCAAGGGATTCTTAAATAACTTGGCACAAATGTCCACCATCATGAGACAGAGTGTCATGCACAATAACCAGGTCCCTAGGTCTAAGGTCAAGGTCAGAGTTAGAGGTTAAAGGTCAAATTAAGGAATATCTTTGTCCGGAGCATTTCTTCTTCATGCATGGAGGGATTTTGATGTTACTTGGCACAAATGTTCACCACCGTAAGCTACCCTTGTTTTTAGAATTACTTTTCTTTGTCGTTTCTATAAACAGCGTGTATTTTGACCTAGATCTCTTCTTGGTAAGGAGTTAGTCAATTTGACAGCTGGCAGGCTCGACATGTTGTAAATGGGCATCTAGTTAACATTGTTTAACATTTTTGTTGTCTCTTTCTTAAGGAAATGACAGTGTCCTGTACCTGAACTGAAGAGACAGAAAAGAGCCACCAAGGTACATATTCTGTAATTTTCTGTTCAGTAAAGCTCTTGTTAGGATGAAACTTTGTACAATCATGCTGTCATTTGAGAACTGAGTCAAGAGTTAGGGTAACAATAATTTTACAATTTAACAGGATTTAAATTTTAAGCACATTGCTGACCCGTGACTTCAATTACTCTATTACATTGTTTGAAATCTAAGCAAAGTATCACATAGTTGTGACTCAAGAAAAAGTGCTAGGAAAAGCAGCATATTTAGCCTTAGCATTTCAAAAATATAACATCAATAACTTTCCTGCACTGTTTTATGGTGCTGACAGGAGGCACTAGATTTTTCCTCACAATGCAACCTCTTCATTTAATTCATCGTATAAACACATTTTATTGATTTTTTAGAAGAGAGAATTTAAGAAACTAGAAGATGAGGTGATGTCCATATAAAACTGCAGGAAAGAGAAGATAAACTTCAAGATAGGCAGTCTTCTAGCCAGTCAATCTGACATTAGTATACCAACGGGTGCACCAGCAAACGAATGGACATAAAAAGAGTTAACTAAAGCGACAATTTCCTCCTGCAACAGTTGTTGCTTCATCACTGTCAGCTTTAACTGAGGAAATTCTTCAACAGAGTTGGGGAACAGAACATATTCAAAAGTCTGTGTTTCCAAGTGTTAGTGAAAATGAGCTGATTAACTCCACTCGGACTGACAAGAAAACCATCAAACGCATGAATAATGTAAAGCCACAACTTTATGCTACAAAATTTGCTTTGCTCAAGAGAGTGGTGTTGGAACTAACATCCATGGAAAAACATTGTTCAGCAAGAAGTCATTAAAAAAGTGATGATTTGAAGCTTTTTTTTATTGGAACTGTGTTGACTTTAAATTTTACAGATCAAATTGTTTGACATGTTTAATATAGATTTTTGTCAAGTCTTGAAGAATTTAATGTGGGATTCCCCAGGTAGCTTTGCTCAGCGCTCATATATCATTATTAAGATGTGTAAAGAGCTATTCAAGTATTTTCTATGTCGCATTTAACTCTCCTTGGAAATTTCATTATTTTGTGACTTGCATGATTTTCTAGGTAAATTATGGCATTTTTATATTTGTAATACAGTTATTCATATTACTATCTTATTGTTTGACTCTGTAAATTATGACAAGAGGGCTTTTTCAATTTTTATGTCCCCGAAGGATGGCATATTAAAATGCACCGTCCGTCCGAGCATACTAATAGGCATATATTGGGTACTATATCCTTCATTCCGTATAGGTACCCAACAAAAAAGGGTACTTGTTGGGTAGGTCTAATGCTTAGGGTTAGTGCAATGTTTGGTATCTTCTTATAATGGGAAGCAATGGGAGAGTACCCAGAAATACCCATTTTTAAAGTTGTCCACCCTTGCATTTTTTTGTGTCATGGCTGTAACTTTGTCATGTATTAAAAGCTTTTGAAATAACTTGGCACAAATGTTCCGCACATCTAGCAGACGTGTCACTTGCAAGAGCCACTTCCCTACCTCAAAGGGCAAGGTTGCACAGAGTTAATAGGTAATGGAATCCTGTATATATGCGTACATTTGTGTCCGGACTGTAACTTTGTCGTACATTGATTAATTTTATAATAACTTGACACAATTGTTCAGCACATGAAGACAATGTGCAGTGGGCAAGAACAACGTTCCTACCTCAAAGGGCAAGGTTGAGGGACAGCTCTTCTCTATAATTTGACATTACACTCAATACCAACAACATTGACTAAATGCTTAAATTTGTTAAATTGTAATACACACACTTGTTTCATTTTACATTTCCAACTTCAATTGGTCAATTTGAATATTTCTTGAGAGACTGCAAAATTGTATTATCTGTTAATGAAAAAAGTAGCTGTTTCGAGCCATGTCGAGTTTTGTTTTTGCAATGAGGACTTATCTACTAATTGAAATATACATTTGTTGAACTTAAGGTAAATATTGAATGTTTTGTTTTAGCTCACCTGAGCACAAAGTGCTCAAGATATGTTATTGTGATCGCCTGGTGTCTGTCTGTCTTTTCAATTATCTAGTGCTGAATAAGCTGAAAAAATATTTCTAGACTGCAAAGATTGAACAACAATTTGACCACTGTTCATGAACCCAGTTCATTGTTGTTCATGAACCCAGTTCATGAACAACAATTTGGACACAGTTCATGAATTATTCATGAATCAGGTTCATGAATCAGGTTCATGAAACAGTTCATGAATCAGGTTCACGAACAGTTCATGAATCGGGTTCATGAACAGTTCATGAATTAATTTGTCCAAATTGTTGTTCATGCACCGTTCATGAATAGTTCATGAACTTAGTTCATGAATAGTTCATGAATTATTCATCAAATTCTCGACAGGGTATGACTTACTATATGAACAAGACTCTTCCTGAAAGGAGTCTAGTGCATGTAGCAGTGTTTAAAGACAAACAAGCACCTTGTTTTGCTTTAATTTCCACATTCCATGTGGTAAAATAGAGTTTAAGAAAATATTCTACATTTCCTGCTTCCTGAATATTAAACATGAGTTCATCATTAATAAATTACCTGTGACAATTTAATATTGTTTTAATGTATGTTGCAGTTGAACTTTATTTTAGTTTTGGACAGTGATTTATAATGGTCTGTATGCTACCTGAAACTTTTATATTCCTCTCTGCATGTACGATTTTAATTAAAATGTCAGAACACTGTTAAATTTGGGCGGGGGACATCTCTGTTTCTTAGTAGCAATAAAGAAAATATTTTACAACGTAAGGAAGGAAAGAAGAAATTTTACAGATGAAATTAAATAAATGTAGCAGTGTTCAATCTAGCTTCACCTTTCGGGGGCCCATGATCTTGTGAATAGGGGATGGGAGGAATCTGCTAGCTATGATCTTGTGAGCAGAGGGGGCCGCTACAGCATGTGGGGCCGCAAAATATTACATAGTGATCTTAGTACAGTCATGTTGTAAATTTTAAACATTTTAGATCAAAGAACGCATTATAATTCCTAATGTCATGAGGTTTGTGTGTTCCAGCCCTGAGTAAGACAGGTAGGGTGCCAAATAAAGCAAAACAAAATCTTGGATATAATTGGTAACATTTTATCCACTTGTATTTGACATTGACAGTAAGTACAGTGCTTTAAAAATTAGTCACAGCTATATAACACCAGTTGGCTGCAGTAGCCTTGGTTAGGTAATGATAGATAAGTGATCATGATGTCAGGAAGTACAACTGCTCCAGAGTTGTGGAAATGTTACAGTAATCTTGTGTATTACCCTTGGAATGATTTCCTCCTGCGAAATATGTTTATGTGAAGGCATTTGGTGTAATCATACCTCACTGTCAGAAAACTTGGGACTCGACCAATTTACATCATAGTTTTGAAAAAGAATCTGGAATTTCTTCACAAGTGTTTCAAAGTCTGGATTTGTGGATATTTCTGTTTGTTCTGTGGTAGTGTTCATAACTATATGTTACATATATATTGTATAGACTGGATATATTGAGCTAGATTACAGATTTTTTAAAGGGTACAGATCATGATAGATCTGAAAGGTATGCATATTTCAGTCAATTTCTTAATTAATCGGGAAAATGGGAATTATTGTCTGGTTGTGTTAAATATTACTGAGAGTGCATAGTTGTAGCACCGAGCATGGTAGCTTTGTAATTTTGACTGTGTTTGTATACAGTATGTCACTTCTACACTTTACTTCTGCATTTATGTGGAATGTCACATGATATCTCTCTGTTATTGTATTTACATTTACAATTCAGTTTGTTTGTCACAGTTCCAGTACAACTTACTCCAACAAGTATTTTCTCCAAGTGCAGTAAAAAAAACTAAAGTCATTTATAGAGTAAACAGGAAGACATCAAAGTTGGCCCCTGAGCGCAGGTGACTGGATAGAATAGATGTGTCTATAGTGAAACTGGCTGTGTAGAATAGAACAATATAAGCTGCCTAGGTAACTAACGGTCCTTCATCAGATTGTTTTTTTTTTAGCTTCAGCTGTAGTACTTTATATTATGATGTACTGTAGTAGGCTCGCCCCATTTAGTGCTCAAGCCCCTATAAGCCCCTACTGCATGTATTTTGATTTGCAAATGAATTGGCACCTGGTATAGAAATCGTAATATAGAACTTCTACTCTGACACCTAAAGCGAAGTTTTTATGGTACTGGAAAATACCATTTTGCATGGGATTCTTAGCCTCCTGCTTTATTGTGTTTTTTTTTTTTTTTTTTTTTTTTTTTTTTTTTTTTTTTTTTTTTTTTTTTTTTTTTTTTTTTTTTTTTTTTTTTTTTTTTTTTTTTTTTTTTTTTTTTTTTTTTTTTTTTTTTTTTTTTTTTTTTTTTTTTTTTTTTTTTTTTTTTTTTTTTGGGGGGGGGGGGGGGGGTTTTTTTTTTTTTTTTTTTTTTTTTTTTTTTTTTTTTTTTTTTTTTTTTTTTTTTTTTTTTTTTTTTTTTTTTTTTTTTTTTTTTTTTTTTTTTTTTTTGGGGGGGGGGGGGGGGGGGGGGGGTTTTTTTTTTTTTTTTTTTTTTTTTTTTTTTTTTTTTTTTTTTTTTTTTTTTTTTTTTTTTTTTTTGTGTTTTTTTTTTTTTTTTTTTTTTTTTTTTTTTTTTTTTTTTTTTTTTTTTTTTTTTTTTTTTTTTTTTTTTTTTTTTTTTTTTTTTTTTTTTTTTTGGGGGGGTTTTTTTTTTTTTTTTTTTTTTTTTTTTTTTTTTTTTTTTTTTTTTAATGTCTATATCTTGCGCTAAATGGAATGCATATGATATTCATTGAAAAAATTGCAAATACTGAACTCGTAAAAGGCGAAAATTGGTGGAAGCACTGACTTGCCATAGTGAACAGCTACTGTTCTTACATCCCTAAAGTAAATACACCTGTCTGAAGCTGCTGCATCAGTGGCTGCTGTACTTGCATGTACTGCAACAGGGCTCTCGTTAGCCTTTTGAGACTGGGGCCAGGGTCCATATCAGGGGGGAATTTTGCATGATTTTCAAATAATTTTCTTTGAAAGGGGAATTTTCGTCATATCAAAAATGTAAAGAAAAAACACTATCAAATATCATATCCACTTTTTACTGTCAATTTTTTCCGATACGACCGGGAATTGTGCGACATTTTGCACCGGAAATACTACGCTGACGCTATAAACTGTCCAAAACGGACCGCGGTAGTACTAAACGCCGGTTACGGTACCCGGTATCGGCTCTCAAATAATTTTTTTTTTCGAGGGGGAATTTTTGGGCAAAAGGGGGGAAAAAAACATACTTTTTTAAGGGGGGAATGGGGCCGATATTCGGCCCCAAATTTTGCCAAACGAGAGCCCTGTGTAATGTTAGGCAAAGCTTACTAAAATAATGTTTATGATATTCAGTTAAGGTATATGAAAAAGAACAAGTCTGTGATGTTGGAAACAGTACATGTGTGTGGTATTTGTTGAAAATGAGATAGCTATGTATCCCGGAGACACTAATATATAGCAAGTAATTGCAAGCTACTGTCTGTGAGAGCTACTGTTAATTGTTGGAAGGACCTTGGTAGCAGCCAAAACAAATTCTGCAGAAAATATGCTTTTAAAAAACCTAGTGTATCAGGCATCAGTCCATGCAGGGTTTTAGAATCAGAATCTCAGTAGTGGATGTATTGTACACATGTGTTTCCTACTGAGATATTGTCAGAATATAATCACTTCAGCAGACAGCATTGCATAATGTATGTGATACACACCAACACTTGTTAATACTACAATACCCCTGCTTCTCATTATTATAGATTTCTGGTAATTACTTACATGTGATTTATATAACTACATAGCTAAAATAGCTCTATTGTAGATATTTATGAAATTCCTCAGACTCTGGTATTTGGAGATGGGCTCTGAATTTAGTACCAAATGTTTCAGGCCAAACCAACCTTAGATTCAAACCCAATATACAGGTGACCACTTTCAGCCAAAGAGGGACTTTAATCGTGTCCTACCTTTAGGAGTAGAATGAAGCAGTGAAGTAAACCTTTCTTCGACTGAACATAATATTTCAGAATAAATGCCAGTGAATACAGGACAAAGTGACTTGGCATAGACTTGATAAAATCTGGTCAAACATGACAGAAAGTTACTTCACAACAATATTGAATGTAATTAACTCATTTTCTGCTTGTAATTGATTATGAATAATTTCTGAAGCTGTTCAGAGAAAGTTCCCTTTAGACTGTGTCATTGTCATATAACACGTCCCTGTTCACCTGTATGATAATTAGGAAACCAGTCAATAAGTGATGCCGCACAGTCTATTTTGCTGTAAATGTATATAGACCATGTATTGATTCCTTCACCTAGATGAAAACAGAAATTAATGAGATAACGCCTTTAATGTTACTGTTACATTATGTAGTTTCCATTTGAGGTGTGCTGTTGGAAAAAGCAAAAATTAGAAACCAGTCTAGAAAAATGGAGCATTCTGCCTGTCATGGTTGTTCTGTTTTTCATCAAAGAGACTGGTTCTTTAACTATTTATGGAAATCATTCGAACAGATGTACTGAGATAATTCTGTTACCAATGCGCTTCATTTTGAGAGGGACTTAATTAAGTTTCGAACAGTGTTGTTATATGAAGTATCAGGGTTTTGTGGACTTTTTCGTGCTCACTATTTGGTATTTCGGGCTATAGTAGGAATGAATGGAAATGATGCCAAGGGTCAGATGGTGGGATTCAGACGAACTTGACAGTTCTGTGGAATTTTCCTCCTCCATGGCATCATACAGTAGTGGTAAGATTTTTAAGAAGCTGTTACCCTTTACATATTTAACACAGGGTAGTGAAAGGTGTTATTTTATATACACACAAGAACATTAATACATGTGTCTGTATTACAATCTTTATCCAGTTGTAGGAAAGCAAACATTTTCACGATATGCTTTGTGTGACTTGGTATTAAAGAAAAATGTTTATCTAATTTCAGACACATTTGGAATCAAACACTTTAAAGTTGAAAACAGTGCTGTTATTTCTTGACCACAATTTGTAAACATCATACCAAGGGGAGCTTTCCTCAGCAAAATTGATGTTTGAATTGTTATTTCAGGCAGCCATTATGTTGGTTTGTTGTTCAATATGGTGTGTTTGCAATGCAATATTTATAACAGTCATAGCAATATTAGTTGCACAAGGAAGTTGTGACTCATAAGAATACAGAAAGTAATATAGAACTGTTTTGTTGTTGTGTTTTGTCCGTTAATATTGATGTTATGTTGTGTGTTAAAGGTTAGACATAGTTGTCTCTGTTACCCTTTGATTTCTTGTATTTTCTAATACTGAATACGGTTGACATGGCAACAATATAATTGTTTTGTAAGTTACAGAGGTTTGAGCTGTATTTTAGTTGTTATTGGAAATGATGCAGAAGCAGTGAATGTGCTGCTATTACTTCATGCAGACAATAACCTCGTTTCTTGCATGCACTTTTTTTTGCAAATAGTATTGAAGTATGAATTAAAAAAAAAGGTTATTATTTATGGTGTTTAATCAATGAGTGCCATAATTGAAATCCATACAAGGACCAGTCCTATAAATCAGTGCCCTCATAACAGTTTGTCATCAGACCTTTTTGGTCACACCTCTGACAATGTAATGTCAGGCTTGCTGCGGCTGCTGGCTTATTTGGGTTTTAAGGGGTTTTTATATTTTCAAAATTTCAGAGTAGGAAAATATGTCAAACTTTCATGCATACTTTTAACTTGTTAAAATAAGTAAAAACATCTTTCGGACAGCATTTTATTCTCACATTCAGGACGATTAAAATTTTTATTATCACCAAAAAGCTAAGCAAAGTTAAAATAGGACAACAATTTATTAAAGGGGATTTTTACATTACAAAACAAACAAATATACCATCTAGTACCAAAAATTCTCTAAAAACTGTTAGGCTACCACGATCCAGACATACAAACTAGGTCAATCACACTCAGATCTCATTGGTCGCCGTGACAGGCCTACTCTTTGGCAACCAATCAAATTCAACCTTTGGCTATACTGGCTGGAAATTGCAGTCAGGTAAATTTCTCCTATTTTTTGGCTTCAAAATTTTGTCTTTTAGGCATGACGGGAGACATGCCGGGGTCTCATCCCAATACTAAGCTAACATACATGCTCTTTGGGACGGACCTTGATAAAATTCTCATCAAATCAAATCAAAAAGTTTGTCATCAGAATAGATCTGACAAGTTGATAATCAGAACCAGCAATTTCTTTATTTTTTTTTACGCTTATTTTTTTGTTCTCAGAAAATAAATCAGGGCCATCATGAATAGCTGTAAATGGTTTGAAAGACCAGTGGCTGATAATAAGGTTTTGTATAAGTCACTTTTCATATAGCCAATGACTAAAAAGAGAACTGGTGTTTTGTCAGGAAGGAAAAGGTAATTTGCTGCCCCACCAATGTTCATACATACGTCTACTGTTTGGTCATAATCCTAGAGGCAGTTTAGTTGGTCTGTTCAGGGGAAGTGATCTAAATCATGTAAACAATCAAGAGTTAATTTTACTGCAAAGTTACTCTACCATATTTTATTGATCAGTGGGAATGACTTGGTTGTTTTTAGAAAAACACCAGTGAAACAGAATGATGCATGTTATTTCTTGAATTTCTGTTTCGTTTCCTTCAATGTTGCAGTGTACTAGTGCAGAAGGTGTTAGTATATTTGGTGTGGATAGGTCATGCAATTATTACAACCTTCTAAAGAAGGAAATTATCGCCTGTGCATACTTGGGGTCGAGATATTCTTTGATCTAATTTGTTAACCCTCCATCACATTAGTTATGCATGTTTCTATTAAATATTTATGATCCTAATCAAACTTATTGATATCACTGGCTTGTTTTTCAAGTTCAGTGTTTGAATGTGTTCAACATGATGGATATGGTAGAAGTCACAATGACTGTGGTATGTATATATGACATGCTTCAATGTTTTTATTAACGATAAAAAAATACTTAAGATCATCATGTTTTGAAAAAAATGTCATTAAGATTGTGTTAAAGGGCAAAATGATTTACAAGGGGAATCAGACTAAAATGATCAATAAGTTTGATTTATGATGGATTTACATTAAAGGGCAAACTAGGATTTATGTAGATTTTTACACAGGTCGTACATGTAAAAGTAATTAAATTACCATGGAAACTTGTGTAATAATGAAAAACATGCTATCTTTGATGAAAATAGTATTTAAACAATGAGTAATCTACACTATTTGTTATATGACGAATGTAAATGTTAACAGTGGACAAATCAGTATGAATTACTTCCCTTTGAATGAGAGTTGGGGGGCATCACCAAGACTGAAACCATAACCTTCATAATTATACATTTAAAAGTTTCAAAAGCAATGTATACCTTGTTAAATGCTAAACCTGTATTTGAACATGGTTCTGCATGCATTATGACCTGTCAAACTCAAGCTTGTGGTGAATGTGTGGGTGCAAGCAGTTGTGCATGCTTGTGTGTATAGGGGTCAGGGTTGGGGAATGTTATGTAGAATAAAAAAAAGCTGATATGTAGTTGGAATTGTGTGTTTATTCAATCATGCTATCTGGTGTAACTTAGAAAGTGAGACCAGCTGTTGCATATAAGCTTAAAGCCTTTGCATTGATTGAATTCAAAATGTGAGCCACGTGTGGCTTTATTATTGTTTTCTTTCATTCTGAAAGTTTTTATCAGATCTGTTGCTGAGTTGAGAGTTGTTTGGCTGAGCTTTGAGTTGTTTGGCTGAGCTATGAGTTGTTTGGCTGAGCTATGAGTAAAGGAGCATGTCTGTTCCCCATATTCACTGATGTCTGGACATTAACATTTTGTTGTGCACAGTCAATTCACATTCAGTGTAATAGCAAATTCTATGTACTGTACATGTTTGTCCAGGCATTTTTCAATTTGGTCAGATTCTAGCAATGCTTCCTAACAAGTTAAGGAATTTTTACTGATCAAACCAGCACTTCAAAATCTGTCTTGTGTCGCCCTTTCTGAGAAAAGGCGATACATAGGGATTGCTTTGTCTATCCGTCTGTCACAAAATCTTAATGTTGGCTATAACTTTGTCAATTCTTAAGATTTCTTCATCAAACTTTACAATTGTATTGCTTATGACAAAAGGGTTGTAACGCCACCAAATTTGTAGGTCAAAGCCATATTTGACATAGTTATGCCCCATCTTGTACTAAGATTTTGTCACGAAATTATTGGTTATTATGACAAAGTGTAAGAGGGCGACACAAGTGGTCTACTGAACACCCATCTAGTCTGTTTTACATCAGCCTAGGAGTAAAGTTTTTAAAAATATTATAATTCCCAACAACACTAACTCTAAGCAGCAGGGAGAATGACAGAAATGGCTGTTGTGAATTATAAATCTTGTACTGCCTTTACTAGATGTTTGTTTGGAGGAACCAAATGTTACTGCAGTTGTTGCTGTTGAATAGATTCTATGCAATAATTCTGGTAACATGTGTGAACTAATTGTATAAAATCGATGAAGTTTCTCCCCATATCGAAGTTTATTGTTCACAATATCCAATTTGAATTAATTATCTCCATTGAACAGAAACAATACATATTACTAATATTTGCCGTTACAGTCTGCATGATGTGGAATAGCAAAATTATACATCTGCCAGTGGGAATAAAAGTACATGTCTGATTATGTGCTTTCAGGTGTAATATTATGTTGACAGAGAAGTTTTACCAAAGCATGATTCAGTTAAAATCAAATGATGCTGAAACTTTACACTAAAACCAGAATTGCTGTTATGGGAGGGTGCTCTTTAGAATAGTGAGATTTGAACCAATAAACTCTGGGAAAAGAGGCATACATTTTACCAGGATTTAGAAGCAATTACATTTTTACATTTTTTTTTTAATCTATATAGAGGCACCACATTTTAAATTTTTATGCAGCCTAATTTCTCTTTGTTTCCATGGTTATTTTTAGCTTTGTGTACAATCACATTTGGACATCAGTTGAATATATAATGCCAGAACTAATGGTAATTGACCTAAAATAGTGGATGCACCCAAAACTGTGCAAGTCACTTTATTCCCATTCATCATGAGTTATACAATTTAGCTGAAGTACAGTATTTGCGTTTGCTATTAAAGAAACATTTAACATTTACTGTCTATACATTATCAGTCATATTACTTGTTGTAAGGAAGTAAAAGCATAGTGAATAATTACAATAGTATCAACAAGAAATTGCAAAGACAACATTTTTATCTTGTCTAGATAACTATTAGTGCCAACATAGTCTGTTGGAGCCATTTAACTGCACCTGGAAGGAATTGGATGCGGAAAACCATGAAAATATTTCTGCAAAATGTAGTCAAGAATTCACTATATATTCACATGATTTAGGTGGTTCATTTGGAGGACTGAACACAAATTTTAAAGTGTATGGAGAACTAGAAGCAGATGCTGACTGCTGAGATAGGTTGTAGAATTAAAGCTTGAATAAATTCTACTTTTCAGTTTTGCAGCTCTCGGATGTGTGATGGGTTTGGGTAGGGAGTATCAGGGTCTCTTCACTGGTTAAGGAGACACATATATCAGCTGACTCTGATTTTAGGTAGAAAGATGAACCAGTCTAATTCTGAGTCAATTAAGAGTTTTGAGGATGTTGGTAAAAGTTTCAGGGATGTCTTTTGAAACTCATTGATATGTTAATAGCAGATGCTTAGAAAAAGTTCCAACAGAAAGATGCTCAAATCTGATACTACTTGTACTGAAAAGTAAATGTATGTGATTAAAACTTCAATGATACACTTATGTATTTGCAGGTTCAAAAGAGGACCCTGATGATCAAACTGGGACAGATGTTGATGGAAGAATGGATAATTCGGTAGAATTCAGAATGGAAAGTGAAAGTCCGTCTTCAGAACTGGAGAAACTTCATAGTGGAAATACAAGCGATAACGAATCCATGGAGTCGGGAAAAAGTGGAAGTTACGACGTTAATCCTGAAGTTACTGGTGATAGTGTTAACGTAAATGAAACAAAGGATGATAAAGACATTAGTGAAGTTGTTATTGAATTCGAAAAACCTAGTGATAAGTCATGTATAGATCTGACAGGGCCAGCAGAAAAGAAGTTAAAGATGGATAGAAGGTTAACGGATAGTGTTCTTTTGGAGAAGCATTCTAGTGATGGAAGCAGTGGGAAACTTAATGAAAGCTTTAGTGGTAGTCGGCCGAGCTCTGCAGCAAGTTCAGGAAAGAGTGGAACACCTGGAAAGGAAAAAGGTAATGTAATGGTCTGTCCTGTGCTGTGACAGTCAACAGATGCATTTTGTATGATGGAGTGAGCTTGTATTTTGTTTATTTTGCTAAGATTTCACGATGTTTGACAATAAGGCTTCGTATTTTAGTTTGTTGTTTATTATTATTACTTGTGTGATGTGAAGTTTGCAGAATAATGGAATTTGGCAGAAAAATACTTTTTATGCAGTGGATTTTCTTTGTAAGGTTAGACTGAACTAAAATATTTTCTGTTTCCTTTTAACATCTTTGTACCTCATTGCTTTCTCAGTTTCATTACATGTATACAACCATATTTTCTCTAGGCGAGGAAGCCAAAAAATTATACATGATATGGAGTGGAAGAGTAGGCAAGTATTGGGCAAAAATCTTACTAGGATAAATTAAATTTTCTGTCAGCTGTTTGTCCATACATCTGTTTGCTTGCTGTAGACTAGAGCTGTTTAGTGGCTAACATCACAGACACATGTACAATAAAGTGAACCAATTTACCATTAGAAATGTGAGAGCTGAGCAAAGTTGAATTTCCTTAAAATGATGCATAATTAAACAACTTTGACCTCTTGATTCTAAGACATCATTTGTTTTGTCAAAGGTTGCACTTTAACTTTGCTCATCCTGTTCAGGTATAATTGTTAACTGTCACCATTTTTAAATCTTTGTGAACTAAGTTAGTTATTTGGTTTCAAAAGTTTATATTTTAGCCCTGCTGTGTGAAAAGCTATTATTTTGCTTTAGCAGCCTGAGTGTGGTTTCAGACTGCAGCGTTGTGGTTGTACACATGTATATATACATGAGCTTAAAGCCCATTTCAACTGAATTTGGCTCAATTTTACGAGCAGGCAGTTTACCTTAGCAATCCTTCCTCGGAAGAACATTTACTAGATACATATCCTCCGTAAGAAACTCAACAAACTTGTTCACATTAAGTGACATATAAGGTAGCTGGGCTTGAAACCCTATCTACATCCATACCCTTGATGTTTAAGTCAGACTCTATTTCCAATTTCATCTTTAAAAAAAAACAGGTATGTTACACACTTATATTCAATGCCTGCAATCACAAAACAATAGGTATTGCACAGCAGGGCTCATTCTGAAATAAGTGGCAGTTTTGGCACATGAAGAATATGTCACAAGTGTTCTGTGTTGTCACTTTATTGTACATGTAAGTGGTTTAGGAAATTGCTTGCTTTTTTGCACAGAACATGATATTTGCAAACTGGTTCCTACAATGCCATACGTTTTGCCCTTTAATTAAGATGAAGTAGATCCTTCGATATAAAGTCACTTCTTTTTGTGGAAATTAGGTACAAAATGTGTTACTGTTTTTCTCTAGAACATTGTTTAAAATACGTTCACTAATTATGTAGTTTGTTACGTTTTAACTGAACAATTTCTTAGTGTAGAGAAAAATGAAATTATAACTGCTCGGGCTTGACAGACTTGCTTCACCAAGTAAGAAAGTGGCGCACACCCTTAATTTGGAGAGACAATAATAGCACTGTGTATATGCTAAACTGAGGTAAAGTAAAAATTCAAATTTTGTTGTAAATAAAATTCAATTTTTTTTGTCAAATTGTGTATACCCAAGGCTGGCAGTAGCAGGCAGGGAAACTGTCAAAGGCTTTAGAAAATCAAATCTAGAATTTAAAAATCTTAAAATTATGCCAGAAAATGACCAAAATTGTTTTGGGGAAGAAAAAAGCTAAGGTTCTAAAATCTTTTAATTAAAAAACCAATCTTGTGACTGACTCATGCTTGGTGCCTATTTGTCAATCCCTGATCTGCCTGTCTGACTTCCACCTGTTGCTTGCCTGAAGTTCAATACATGTTTACCCATATTAACATTTGTAGAAATTGGAAGGTGTCTGTCAAATTACATTCTGTTGTACGTGTGTAACAGTCACCTGGATATAGCAGGCACCTTCCTTAAACGGCTTGTTTCTGTTTTTCCCTAACAACCAATTGTACAACAAAATGTATACACCTGCATTAAGCATCCAGTTTATTGAGGAGTTTGTGCATTTTGTGGCAATGCTTGACTGGCTGATTATCACAGGTAGCTACATAAATAATACCAGTGCTGATAAAGAGATGCTGATCTGTGAGCCCAGACATTCACTTATAGAAAATTAGGTGACTATTGCTCACCAATCATTGCATCAATTAGTCATCAATATTTTGTCTGTCTCAGACCATACCACAGTGCTTTAGAAACTAGTAGATAGGGAACTCGTCTTGCTGAAGAAATGCCTGGTGTGGTGAATTTCAGTTAATTAAATTCAGGTGGTCAATATCACTAATTACTGTAATTGCTAGGGAGGGGAAGGCACTGTGATAAAACGTAATTCACTGTCAGAACTAATCTGTCCATAAGATTAATAAAAAACAACTTTATATGTTATCCATAGAAAGTCCCAGCCATATCAGCGTATTGATCAATACTGCACAGATCAGCAACTTTTCATACATGTCACCAGTATGCATTGGTTGTTACCGAGACTTACAATTGAATATTCATGAAACAGAGTCAGTACCTTAGATAGTGCACTATATATAGAGGAATACATGGAAAACATAATATCATCATACAATAGTTCATATATCAGTTGATTTTGCTTCATATAATATATATATATATATATGTGTGTTTAGTTTGTAGATAATTAGCATGCATAGTACTGTGCTGTTTTGCTTTTGGTTATGTGTTATTCAAGTTGTTTCATCTGGCTTGTTTTGCTTGTTCACCATCACATCTACCCATACCTACACATAGAACAGTTAGCTATACTAAATGGTGACATTGCATGATATGAAGTTATGTTAGTGCATACGCACTTAAAACCAAAAACAGTTTCTTGGTTCAGGGTGATCTCTTTCAACAATAATTTTACATTGAATATCGATCTGACACTACATTGACTTTACATGGAATGCTGATCTCTCTCATTGTTTAGAGCTTCACTCATCATTTACTTCACATTGAATAATTATATTGGTTGATCTGTGTCTCAACATTGACTTTACATGGAATACTGATCTCTCCTTTTGCCAGGATACAGTATGTGCATGCATTCTATTTATCATAATGTCCATGATTGCTATAAAATCTTTGTGCTGTGGACTATTTTTTACAACTCCATAATGTTCAGCATGTAGGTCACAATTTTTTGTCCATTTTTGGTCTAATAAGTTTTACATGCTAAATATAATATGTAAATATTTCATGTACGTTAATATCACTGTGGAAACATCATATATTATTATAATTATTTCTTCTAAGCTTCAGATGTGACTATATACTTTTCTGTCAGCTGAAAAATGCAGAAGATACATTTTGGAGCATTATCCAAATGGTGTTGTCGTTTTGTAAGGGACATAACTCCAGTTATCTTTTAGTATACAGAACCATTCCATTCTTTAATGCTGTAATGATGAGAGAAAAGTATTACAAATCTGTTTTTAACTGTTGACATGAAAAAGGGATTTTTTTTCTGTTCAGGAATCATTGCATATTAAAAAAGTAGACCTGAGTGTCAACTCATTTACTTGAAAATTTGCACATTTGGATAAAGCAGGTACTTACAGATGTTTAATTTTAATTCAACTGCTTAGGACACCAGTGTCCAGGTGTATTGTCACATTGATGGCTTAATTCACCAGTTATTACATGCCACCTGGAGGTGGCGTGTATATTGGAATGCAGCAAGTAAAATTTCCATGGGGTGACGTAACTCCTTTTAGACTGTAAACTGATTTCACAGTGTGTTCTTTGTAACAAGCGGTCTTTTGATTTGAGATCGCGAACCAGTCTAAATTTTACGGAAATAGCCGATTTTAAACGAATGACTACTAACAGATATTTGAATATACTTTACGCAACTACCAAGTTTATGATGAGTTCACTTCTTATTTAAAGTGTCTGGAAACGTAAGTTAAATTCGTTTGTTTACATAAATTTGTACTGCCATTCCGAAACAAACGTCTGTATTGGTGAATAACGAAGTTATACGCTCTGAAACTCAATGCCTTGATAGCGCAGTGATATGTATCCCGCTTGGCACGCGGAAGATCAAAGATCGAAACCTCGCCGGAGTAGAATTAACTTTATATAGTGGGAACAAATTAATTTATATCTTGGAAATATTTTTTCTTTCGTACGAGAATAATATAAATTGAAGCAAATTTATATGCAAGAATTCTAAACTTGGGAAAATAAAAACAAAATTATTATTTCAATGATTTTATAATTCATAAAGAGGAAACAATGCCTATAGACTTGACGTAGAATCATCTTTTTTTAGCATTAAGTATTAACAAATGGTCAGCCATATACAAAATTAGAGTGCAAAAAGATTAGGTTTGGTTAATCACCATACATGAAATCCAACATTACTACTTACCGCAACCCCTACTTCATTTGGTGGCGTTCAAACATTTGACTTATTTATGCTTGCTAAACAACACTTAGTCCTTAAAGAAAGAATGCACTTAGTCCTTAAAGAAAGAATATAGAAATGGGGTTAATTAACCTAAAATAAACACTTCCTGGCTTCTGGTGGTTGTCTGTATTTAGAGTCATTAGTCAAGATCTTCATCAGCAGTGGTTTAAGGTATTGGACAGGTAATTTCCTAAAATATCCCTGCTAGTAGATTTGGTCAGGGTAATTAATTAGGGTTTTATGTGCACTAAACAAATGAGCCCTTGAGCAGGGTACCACCCAAGGGATTTAATGTGATGGTTGTTTGCTAATTAGCCAGGATGTTGAAGGGATGTGATTTGTGTTAAGGTCAGGGGTTGTATAGGGGAAGATCTCATTAAATGGTATTTTGAAATAATCCAAGTAATTAGTGCTGGACAATATTGATAGGGTTTTCAATCTGAAGGGAATATCACCACCAACAAAAAGGTGGTTGGCAAACAAAACTGTGACACATGTATACACTTCTCGAAGTTGTCTTCAGTTTAAAAAAATTGAATTAATTTGTCATACATGATGATTAAAATCCATGGCTACATGTACAAGTCATCTCAGCTGTCTGTTGTGATATGATAACAAGTGCATGTAGCCAAAGGTTATGTACATACTTGTAAGGTTGTCAACACTAAATATAGTTAATGTAGTTATATTTGGTCCATTTATATAAACTAGGACATAATTTGTCATCTTGGTTAATAATGAGGCTGTAGGTAATTTATGCACAGCTAATTAGGAACAATTACTATAGAAATAATATGTTTTGGAAATGTGACAAGAAAGAGTTTGTATTGGTCTGTTTCAATTTGCACAACTATTGAAGTTACTGAAGTAGAATCTAATTTTTCTCATACAGATAGGTACATTTTACATAAATTGTACAGAACTGTGGTGAGGAATGCAGCACATAACATTTCCAAAAAGAGACTGAAATGTACAGTCAGTTACGATTTATAGTCGGTTTCTGCTGACAGAATTTAAAACTATGCAATGTATTGAAAGAAATGCCCCTATGCTACATGACAGTCTTCTACAATATTGTACCTTGTACCCAGTACAGGCAATATTTTAGCACATGCATATCTAATTATTTCTTGTTTTTTGAAAAATTGCTGGAAAATTGTTCTTAATTCTTCTGTGAAATAGAAGTAAATATTCCAGCCCACTCTGTAGACTGTGTGTCAACACTATTCCTTTTGTTGTAAAAAATCTAAATATATCACAATTTTCCATCACACAGCAGAAGGTAATTTAATGAGGATTTTGTATTACTGCCATCATTGCTGTTATATAATCATGTTCAAAATGTCACATGGATAATGTCTTTTGATTAGTTTTATTGCTTCAGACATGGCTTTCTTGAAAAAATCAATGCTGTCATTGGTCCACGCTTAGTTTGATTTCCGTAGTTTTAAGATTTGGTCATAAATGCTGGTGACATCTTGTCCATTGAAGGGACCTTTAGTTACCTTTAGTTTAAGATCCCTCCTTCACTGAAAGCTCACATTGAATATTAATGAAATTGTTAAAAAACTGTGGCAAATTTTGTTATTACAGTGATTGTTACAAGCTTTGAGTTATTTAGACAACAGAGTTTCTGTAATAGATTAGCAGATATAGTACCATTCATTCAAGGAATAATTTTATGGAAATTTGTACGAAGAAAGGTAATGTCATTTGAACTATTAGCAGGGTAAAAAGTACAGGAAGAGCAAGAATTGCATCAGTGATGTCACACAGAGTAATGACTGTGTTCCTTGATAATTGGAATCTTAAAAATACCTAATTAAGACAGATTTTGTTAGCTTTAATCCATTATAAAGCTCTTTTTTTGTTTGTTTTTATGTTTGTTAATATTTATTATAGTGTTAATAATATTTATTATAGCCAGAATTTGCTGTATTTTGTGAAGCAAGCATTACTGCTGCATTTCTGGACAGTGTGGTCATTACACAACTATTAGGTTTGAACCATAACATTATGGATTAAATGGCTGAGAGGTGTTGCATGTGATTTTTTACTCTTGGAGATTGTCAGACATAAATTTCTCTTCAGAAGAGCATGCTAAGGCACAGGGGGGATTTGTCAAGTGTTGTAGGCCCACCTCTTCATAATTTAGTATCACCATCATCTTCATCAATGGCATATCACCATGATTAAGATGGTCACATGACCTGTATTTTGAGTGGAAATAGTAATAACCTCTTATGAAGTACTTCTTTGCTACTTTCTAGGACAGTATAACAGTATCCTTGAGAACAAAGGGAATTTACAGTGACACTTGGATGTTATATTCTGCCAATTATTGACATGCCAAGGTATTCTGGGAGCATAGTGGTGTAAAGTCTGCAGGAGCTAGGATGTGCTGCCACATAATTGAGCAGGTCCATTAAGGAGGAATTCTTAATTGTAGCAAGGAATTATCTCCCAATCTATGAAGATTATTTGAGTATCTCTGAGGAGAAAATGTTTTTCTTGAATTGTTTCTTGTATGGCTTATGATTCTTTAAGGTTAACAGTTTCCATCAGTTTTGTCATGTTTGTGCGAGTGATGTAGAGGATGAATTGAATAGAAAAATTTGTAGTTTCATTGTATTTAAGTTTCATAGCACTGTGTAAAAGACTAAAACAAAGTGAATTAGTTGAAAATCAGTGATGAGATCTTCTTTTGTGATAATGCTGAAGCAAAAAAACAACAAAGTTCTAACGCTAAAAAAATCAATGTAATTGGATAATCATTAATGACACCAGCTGAAATATGGTGAAATTTGTACTTTTTGATGTTATTTCTAACAGCTGCTGATTTAGTTTCAAGGTGAGTGATAATTCTATTAAGATGTGGTACCTGGAAATTCAGGTGATTTATGCAGTTGTTGGAGTTTATTTTATTACAGTATCTAATTCTGGAGATTTTATGTTTTTACAGGTTTGTTAATTCCATTAATAATAATATTTGTATCAGGTAGTTTTTAGTTGTAGGTCAAATTATTGTCTTTCTTGTAAGTTCTTACCAGCCAAATTGACCATTACTTGTTTGAACAGCATTGCTTACATTGCCTTCATAAACAGAGTAAACATGCTATGAATATAGCGCAATATCAATGCAAAAATAAGAAAAGCTGTCTTTTTTTCTTGAACATATGTTGAAAATTCAACAGTAATATGAAAAAATTGTATAAGGGCCGTATTGTTTTAAACTAAATAATACGTCATGTAGTTTTATCAGTATTCCATCAGTAAGTTGATTATTCTATACATATAAGTAAATGTACTTCAGGTGCTAATGATACTTTAAGTCTGAAATGAACATGTCCCATTTTCAATTTGGACTGTATCATTAATGGTTTAAAGTGGTGATCTGTAAAAAATTACTGACAGAATAGTGAACAGTGACAGAATAGTGAGCAGTGACAGAATAGTGAACAGTGTAGATCATGATTGATATGTACTGTTTGTAAATGCTGAATCATTTGTCATCAGCAATGTGAAGGTTAAAGGATTTGATTTCCTGCAAAGATGCAGCTGTCATTTAAGCTACAAGCCAAGGTGACACTGCTAAGACCTGGTTATGAAGGCTGATAAAAGGCTTAATTTATTTCTCCTGTAACAGTTGGGCCATACAGTTACACTAGAGCTTTAATGCTCAAGACTGTAAAGTATTAACAGCTGCACCGAGTCACCAATGGATTTTACCTTAAAGAAAACTAGCTGTGCTGTAACACACGTACAATTAGAAATACTGATTTTTAATCAATTCTTTTATTTTCAATGCAGTTTCATGTATTTTATTTGTCTCCATAATATTAGTTATTTTGCAGTCCCGCTTGAAATGTAGTGCAGGAAGGGAGATAACTCAACTATGTAAGAGTTAGATTACTTGGTTTTACTTTCCGTGATAGTCACATTGAAATAGATGACGAATTTTGGTTATTCAGGAAAAATAAATTCTTTTTTAACTTGCTTGTTTTAGTTTTTTCGCCTGCTGAGAAGTGATTAAAGCCATTATTAATTTTTAGAAAATTGTTAGTTTAATTCAGTTTGGTGTCAATAATACAATGTACCCTAGAGAGTTTTAAAGAACAGTGAAAGTTGAAAGGAGAAATAACTTTGCAAGTGTTTGTTAGACAATTTTCAAGAAGTATAAGTTAAAGTTAAATTTCAAATAACACAAAGCTATCTTGAGTATACTTAAATGGGGAAAAAATCTTCATTCTTACCTGTTAAGGAACTTTTGTGATAATCTTGTGTTCAAAAATAGCGCACTGCAATTTTGTTAAAGGTGCCGTCATGTCCGGAATCATATATATTTGTAACTCCATTGGCCTTTGTAAATGATTTCCAATAATTAGTAGAATTAAACCGAAGCGGTGACGGTAATAAAATCACGTTTTTCATCTTGAATAGTGTTTGCATATCTTTTGTGCATCTGAATGTTTCAAACTGCTGTTAGCTCACCGTCAAGAACTTCTCAGTGTACGTCACCAATCAATAGATAAAATACAGACCATTTCCAAATTTACAGACACAGTCGATATTTTGGAGCTCGTTTTCATGGGATAAGGACAAAAATTATACATTCTGTGATGTAACAAACAACATCATAATTCCAGGAGACTTGGGCATATTCATATTCTATTGATCAGCTGATTCGGAAGTGTTCACTCAAACAGTCTGCTGTGACATGGGGAGGAAGTTGGTCAGAAAGTATTTTTGTTTGTAGCACTGAACATGGAAATAAAGTATCATATATTAACGTGACGGATTTACATGGATACTTAATAATTTTCAATGAGACATGAAGGTTATTTGAGCTCATTTGGAATTTATGGTGAAACATTTGCAGCATTGCAGAATCTGTTGTCTTTTTCAGACATTTCATAATTGCTGCATTTTAATTATTGACTTTTTCGGCTCTTTAATGGGGTTTTCATTGAAGTAACAGGAAGCTAAAATTTGTCTTTCAAACTTAAGATAGAATTCGTTTAAATATTCAAGAAAAGTATAAGCGATTCTGTTATAAATGATAACAAGTGGACAGTGCTAGCAATAACTACTGAATAACGTTCCATATCGTAGCTTTATTGATCGTTAGGAGTGTGATTGGAACAGCCTCGGACATTGAGTATGGTTACAGAGTAGAAAATGGCTGTTAAAGGAAAATTTTTATGCAATGGATACTAGTCCAGTATCCAGCTGATTGTTGATGGATTATATGAAATCAAGTATTGGAATGTTGTATTTCATTTTTTCTACAACATTTGTTGAATGAAAAAGACAGTTCTTCTTTATCGATACAGAACTATTTACTCATCAAAAAAAATCGAACAGTTTTTTAAAAATGTTTGAGATCACTATTCATTGTTTTCATGAATCTGAAATGAATTTATTAATATGGGTACAGGATTGCATAGTTAATTTACAGGGAAGTTTTATTGGGTAGGTTTTAACAATTTTGAATCTGGCGTCTGAGCTGGAAAGAGCTAAAGAAACTAAACCGAAAGAAGGCCTGGTTTGGCAGGTTTGCGTAACAGAAGTCAAAATGGAACATCATCACGTGCGATTTGAGAAAGCTGTCAGTGAGTGTGACAGCGAAAGTAGTTGGTACAGTTATATAAGTACAGGTACGAAAAGATCTAATACATCCTTTGATGTTGTGTAGTGTAAGTTACAGGACCAAATTTTCTTTTTCATGTTCACACATAATGTAGTATCAAAAATTGGTGTCTTGTGCCAGTCATCTGAGTTTTAGCTTCCCCACCACTAAATGGTACTTGAATTTGACAGAAATAAATGTTTTGAGCTGTTATATATAAGGTGAAAGGGCCTTGCTTTAAAGTCAATTTGTACATTTGAAAGTGTTACAATATACATGATCAGAGTTAATTTGGCACTTTTGAAGTAGTCTCTTGAAGAATAGATTGATGCTGACTTAAAATTACTGCAGTTTGCTCAAATTTGGCATGTAACAATGGTTTTTGCGTTTAATATGTAAGTGATGACACTAAATGTTTGTTATAAATCCAGTAATTAATACCAGTTTCAGATGTCAAGGGAAATAACTCTGCATAGTTTTAACTAAAAGTAGAAAAATGTGCTGCACCCAACTGCATATATATCAACAAAGTGAAATGGTTCAAAGCATTTTACTCCGAAAGATTATTAGATTGAAAAGACATCTTGCAGGCAAACTGACTGAGTCTGATTGTGTAGCAGGCACTGCCCATGCACTTCTACTGAAAAATGTAATGAATATAGTAATGAGAATAGTTCTGAAAACATTCTGAAAACACTGATCTTAAAACATTCTGGAAATATGCTAGATTAGGAAGGTGACAGCAATGCAAACTGTATCATTTATTGGAAACAAATCAACTTCGATCAGTGATGGTGCCGCAAATCCTCTTATAGTTTTTTTTACTGTCTCAATATTTGATGTTGTGCTTTTGGTGGTTTGATTGAGCTCTGTCACATGTTTGTTTCCACTCTCTTGAGATGTGCTTTCAAATAATGGACATATTATCTAATATGCACATAGATTTTCTTTTCTATATTTAGAAGTTTACATCATTTTATCGATCACCAGAGCAACAAAAATCTTTGTCTCATTGCAGTTTTTTGGGAAGCTGATAGTATAGGATCGAATTTGCAGTAAGACAAACCAGTGATTGATATTATGTTGGCCTTAGGATGCTCAAACTAAAATGGAGGTGGATCATGATTTCTAAGTAGATAGCCTTGCAGATTTTGGTATCAGTTTCATCACATGTATGTGAAAATTTTGCTGGTCAAATTCCTGAGGTCAAGTTGTGTAATTGTTACTTCCTGAATCTTGAAGGTCAGTGACAATGCATATTACAATGCAGTTCCTGACCACTGAAGCTTTTTGTCATATATGTGAAAAGTCTTTGACACTTTTCTAATGGAAGACGCCATTGTCATGATGAAAAGCATTTGGCTGGTAAAACACTTTTATACTAAGCAGACTTGTATGTGTTGATATGCCTGGCAGAGATAATCCAGCAGTTCTATTGTATTTGTCTGTTCGGAGATAAGATGGTAGATAAACTTCCCTGAGTTTGGCATTTCTTACAATTATACATAGAATTCTTGGATGATAGAACTACAAGAGAAAGTAATTAAAACATGACTTTACTTGATGAGAAGTCAGTGGCACTTTGTTATGTAAGGACAGAAATGCAAAAACAAAAAGTAAAGATGAAAATGATAGTGTGTATCTAATAGTATTCACATATGTACTAACCACTTGAATATGGAGTATTGAATGGGTTCCTATATGAGCAAACTGGCTTTTAGTTATGACCATTAATGTGGAAGCTAAAACTATTAGTAAAAGGCCACTGATGTCAGGGACCCTAGCTTAATACTACATACGTCATGTTACTGCTGAGCTTTTAGGATAGCCAGTGACTGTTTAATTCTGATTATTTTGAAGAATTCTTGAGGTGAATGAAAACATTACAGTTTCTGATACTGATTCTAAGAGAAATACTTGAATGAAAGGAGAAGTTCTCTTCCCTATTCCCACAGACCTATGCAGGAAAACATTTGCCAAAACTAAGAGGTTTATGCTTGCATGTAGAGGAACAGCCTGTTTGTAGATCACATACACATATAAATTATAAACAGTTGCAGAATCTCACAACATTATATATGATGCCAGCAAGAATTTATGGAATGGCAGTGGAAAAAATTACCTCTTGGGGATTACTGAGAGAGAATGTTGTTTTGTAAACCTTGTTGTTACCTGGTGCAGACATTATTAAATATTGATGGAGTAAATTTTCTTGTTTGCCGTTTCAGTGTTGGAATAAATTGAATTGATTTTAATAATTAACAGAATAAATTCCAGTGTTTTGTTTACAGATGTGAATGATACCAAATATTTTGTATGAGCAATTGAATCAATGATGTAATAGTTTAAAAGGCTACAAGAGAGAATTGATCTGTTGAAATTAAATTTTATTCTTTAATATTATAATTTTGCTAACATTGAATACAGCTGCTTAATTGAAGACTTATGTTCTTTATGGATGTGTGTTCTTGTCATTTCTTGTTTTCTGGATTGAAATGTTTTCATAGAAAATGCTGCATTAGACTGGTACTGAAAAACAGACAAAGGCGGTCAGTGGCACAATTCTACCCAAAAACACTTTTGCCCCATCTTCTTGGCAAGGTGTTTATTAGTTGACTGGGGATAGAAGTCTACGACTTAAATGGAATAAAAACCTATTCCAAACCCACTGTTGACCCACAAACTCTTTCCTGGTGGCCCAGATAAGCAGGATGCCCCAGTTGCCAAAGTGATAAGTCTTTTTGAACATGAAGTAAATTTTCGGTGTTACAGTAACTGTTATCAACTTCTATAACTCAGAGATAAAGATCTTATTAAAAAAGAAAGATAGAGACCTGTTTGTTACATGAAAATAATTCTGATAAGAACACCTGAACGTGAGGGTTTTCATGAACTGTTGTAATATCAATATATTAAATCTTGTATGTTAATGTATAGAGGAAATGGGAGTAACCTTGCAGTATTGACATTCTACCATAATACCTTAAAATGTCTCGTCAACATAAAAATCCCCTAAATGTGAAACATTTTTAGTCAATTTTTTTAGTTGGAAATACTGGACTTTAGTAAATTGATGCTTGATAAATGTCGTTCGGATAAGGTCATGTAGGCTACCAGAAATTATTGTATGTGGTGAGTAATCCTGCATAGATATTTATGAGCTGTGTTACGTTCATTAACATAGAATTTAATGCTAATTGAATAATACATGTAATTGTATATTTTATGGTCTTAGAATATTAAAGTGAATATGAAATTATTTTAGATACAGGAAGTGACGTTTATACTTATGTGTTTAGAGTGAGAATTATTTCAGCTTGAGTGATACAAGAACTGTGAGAATTTTGAGTAATTTTTTCGACCATTACCTTTGCACAATCAGTTTACATGAACGGAATAGATTTTAGTTGAATAAGTAAAAGATACATTGAGTTATTTTAAAGACATTAATTTAACATTTTATACAATTATATAACTATGTGTGCCAAGTATTCTAAGCGCATTATAAAGTTAGCAATCGATTATTAAAAAAGGGAAATAAGCTATAAGATAAAATAGGAGGGTAACAGTGTATGGAAGTCAAATGATGAGTCCCTTAATTGTCACAGATGACTGTTAAAAGTTGAACAAGAACATAATTATATGCAACAAATGAATTCACATGTACTTTTCCCATATTTTCAGATCCAGCAAGGAAAGAAAAGGAACGTGAACGCGAAGAGAGAATAAAACAAGCTCAGCTAAAACTGAATGAGGAGCGACAACGGAAAATAGAAGAGATGCGAGAACAGCAGCGTCTCGCTCAAGAAAACAGAGAAAAACAACTAGAAGCCCGTAGAAAGAAGATTGAAGAACTGAAGAGACGAGAAGAAGAAAGAAGAAAGCAGGTTGAAGATAGACGGAGAGTTCAGGAAGAAACAGATAGGGTTAGTTAATGTAAATGTATTGATGTATTGTTTTGTTTGGACTCATAAGAGTCTTAAGAGAGAAGATAGATAATGAATGTTTTACATTGTTCTTATAATTATGGAAACACAGAAATGTTGAACAATATTTTAAGAGTATAAGGATGGTGATGAAATCTTCTTCGAAGGTTGCTGATCGGTACTAAGTTCAAATCAAGTAATGGCAGGACTTCCTTCTGTTTAGCTCATATTAGGATCACTCATTATCTGGCGTATGTTGTACATCGTTACCATTGTAACCTTCAAACTCCATCCTCTCTGGAACTATTAGGCCAATGTTGATGGAACTTGGCAGGGATGTTCCTTGCCTGAAGCTCTAGCAAAGTTTTTCAAATATATCATTCCATTTAGAACTTTGGTTGCCATAGCAACGGAAAGGAAAGACTATTAAAATCTTCTTCTCAAAAACCAGAAGGCTTAGATATATATGGCATATAGCATTGTCTAGTTGACCTCTACCAAAACTGATCAAGTCATTACGCTGGGATCAAAATTGACCCTACCAAGGGTCACTTTATTTTACATAGGCTTATGTAGGAATTTTAAGAACTTTTAACATCATCTTCTCTGAAACCGTAGATGGTTCAGCATGTAGCATTGCCTAGCATGACCCCTGGGTCAAAATTAACCCTAATGCCTAGAGCTAAGATATTTGACACATAGCATTGCCTAGTTGACACAATGTTCAAATCATGACCCCTGGAAAAGACCCTGTTGGGGCCTTGATTTTACATAGAATTCTTTGATAAATCTTTAAAAGTCTTTTTACGAATCCACAAGCCCGTGAGCTTAAATATTTGGCACATAGCATTGCCTAGTTGACGTGTACCAAGATTGTTCAAATCATGACCCCTAGATAAAAATTGACCCTGATTTGTGGGTCACTTGATTACACATTGGCTTATATAGGAAAACTTCAAAAGTCTGCTTGGCTAGAACCACAAGACCCAGAGCATAGATGTAAGCGGACCTCTATGAAGATTGTTAAAATGGGGACCCCAAGGTCAAAATTGACTGTTTTGTGATGCCATTGTTGACCTTTTTATTATAGCCAATGGTAGCCAGGTGAGCGATTTAGGGTCATCTTGGCCCCTTTGTTTAGAATATCATGTGCGATTTTAGATTGCTAATTAACATATAGTCATAAATGAATTCAATTGTTGCTGTGTGTAATGTAACAGTCTAGATAGATTATTTGTTCGTACCTGACTTAAATCAGCCGCCATGGCGCAGTGGTAGCGCATTCGCCTCATGATCAAATGGCCCTGGTTCAATCCGTACCATCATCATGTCGGTAGTGTCCTTAGGCAAGACACAATTAATTCCACATTGCCTCTCTCTTTTAGGTTGATTTCATCTGAAATGAGTCTCGAGAGCGATTAATATAAGATGTAAGAACTTGTTTCGCAATCGAGAATAAATAAATTAGTATAAACTAAACTTAAAACAGCATAATTCCACTTTTTATGCAACAGATAATTATTTTGCTTTCCTCTTGCAGGTGAAAAAGGAAGCTATTCTAAGTAAAGCCAAGGAAAGATTGACAAGATACGAGCAATGGAAGGTGCATGGGCGGAAAGGTGGGCGCAGACATGTCCTTGGCTTTGGAAGCCGGACACCGCGTGAAGTGTGCTTTACGCTAGATGCAAGGCGTTCTTCATCTCAAAGCACGCTTAGACGCTCCCCTAACAGCTCCGATTATGACTCTTACTTTAATCGCCGTGCAGTGTCGGCAAGCAGTGTAGTACGCCGGCACTGCTGCATAGATATTAACAAACTCACACAGGGGATGGGTATGTTCTCACTTCACTTCTCTCTTTTACAACATGTCAATAAAAAGTCAAGAAAACCAGTTTATGAAAATCAAGCTTTGTACTTAAAAATTGATATATTTCTTTTTATTTATTTTCAAATTCTAAGTAAAATAACAGTCTGGTGATAAGTTTTATGGTATTATCCACACCTGGTTACTATGGAAACTACATTTTTCATAAATTGGTACTCTAGCAGTCTACAAAGACTTTAATAACTTTTAAATGCAATATTTTAAGATTTATTCTTAACTGAATTTTTATTGAAATAATTGCATCAATTTCAATACATTGTATTTTATAATATAATTGCTTCCCCTTTGGTTGTGGAGCTTTGGACCCAACAAGTTTACCTATTCAGTTTTCGGTTCATTTTGTTTAGTTAGTATTCACAATATTCCTGACAAATGCCCTTGTCATATCATTTATAAAAACTCACTAAGGACATTTCTTGCATGAAATCTGTTAATTTTTCTTTCTCTTATAATTATAAAACCCGAATGAACACAAATTCTCAAAAACATATTAAAGGCCATTATTGAAGGCAAAGTGTTTCAAATATCAAAAAAAGAAAAGAATATGTCTCTATCTTGAATGTCAAGTATTTTGATGAATGGAGTAGCTGTTGTGTGGTTGCATGTAATTGAAATGTGAAAACTTTTGACATGTTGTTTGAATATTCTTATTTCTTTCTTTTTGTTTTTCCTGTTTATCACCAAATAACATGGGTGAGATTATACAAATAACTCTCAGATAAATGGTATAGAAAGTTAAAAAATCAGGACATTTTGCAGCTGTTTTTAAAATACCAGCATTCAGATTATGTTGCAAGAGATGCTAAATCATTGTCTGTTGTTGCTGAGGGGTCAGAATTGCACAATTTTAAAGTGTCTTCGAGTTACATTTTGAACTATAAGAAATTCTGTCTGATACCATAATGCTGTAAAAGAAAAGATGATTATAACATTTAATCCTTACAAGCCGTCACAAATAACTGTCTTCGAACCAGTGCCAGTGGAATATGGTTCTGAGATATGATCGTTCTGGAAATTACTTTAAACATCCAAAAAATTATGCCTGACTGAGAACAAAGGCTTTGTTACTCTTTACCATAATGTGACAATTTTTACTTCAAAAATTTATGCATAAAAGAGTGCAATATTAATGTAAGCGATATTTTGATTACACAAGTGCAACCGCACTTGCTAAGTTTGTAGCAATACAACTAGTTGTGAAATATGAATAGAACAGGTCTTACAAAGTAAGAACAGTTTCTTTGCCCACGTTAGATGTATGGTGAAGTAAGTTTTGCAATGACTCGACTCCAAAGCCACAATACATTTTGTTTACCTGTTAAAGGTTGTGTAATGAAAATGATAGGCTTGTAAGATACAGAAAAATGCAAAGTTCAGAATGTTGTTTTTACATTTATCTGAGAGTTGAAAATAAATATGCTGCCATATAAGATGCTAATATATGATGCTAGGTGTTTGTAGTGTGTGTGTGTGAGCTGTAACCTTGTAACAAAATAAGTTTTTTTTCTTTAAAACATTTAACTAATTGTTGTTTTGCTAGTATTTCTGTAGGCATTTATTTTTCTTTCTCATATAGCCCTGCAGCGTCCCTATGGCGGAAGTTTGTACCGATATTTCCGTACCTATCATACAAGTATGAAATACCGTTATCTGCAGTATGGCTTTAAAGCACGAAAACATCGTTAGTAGGAATGAACCTTTTGCTTTTCTATTGGTCGAGGCAGTCTTGGGGTCTAAGAAATCTAAATCTGAGAAGTGGGGCTTTTTGACTAGGCATGCTTTCCAAGTTGAATGTAAATAGAACTAGAAGTAAAAAGTATGGAAACTTGACCAGCACTTTGACCTACATAAGTCAGTTTCTCCCCTCAGGTTTATAGTTGTCGTACTGTAGATTTTTAGGCTCCGTAAAAGGAAAGTTGTTTTGCATTTCAACCTTTGGTCCGGGTTTACATGGCTTCAGAAGTTTATGGTTAGATTAGTTTCAATGTTAAACATTAATTTAGAACAACAGAGATATTGAGGTTGTAGACTTGAACCTAGTGAAAGGAGCTCATTAGACAACAGGTTATCTTGTGGTTACAGTCAGAATAGCAGAAGCTTTGTCTGTTTTTAAAAGTATTAGTGTTTTTGCATTCAGCTTTATTGAGGGCTTTGAAGAGTGCAGTGATGGTGTGGTTTATGTCTCTGTACGATTCATAGGGCTGGCCTTTCAATGTACTTTAATTCTGTCTTAATTCTTCAAAAATAACATGCTGCTTTTTAACACATAATCATTCTTTAAACTGACATAAATATGTTTCTCTTCTGTTTTTCCGTAGAAGTTTTCCAAGCATGTAGTATAGTGACTGAACTAGTTCTACTAACAGCATAGTTGTTGGGTGAAAGTGTTGCACTAGAAAATATATGGTCTTTATTCTCATCCAAATGTGCTTTCAGAAAGTGAAAACTATTTGAAACAAAGTATAGCTTTTCATTTTGTAACAATACTACTTGACGGCTGTTTTCATATTAGGTTCATATCAGAATTAAAAATGTTATGTTATGCATGTAAAAGTAGGGCACAGTTGGCTGTTCTAACTTTCCAGCTGTGAATTGGCAACTTGTCTCTTCATTCAGATTGCAAATTGGCAGCTGGTCAGGAGTTCCCAGTTATTCTTTACTGTATAAGAGAACTACAATATCCAGTCAAACACTACTACTGACCAGTGGACATTTAAACATTTGGATGTGGTCAGCCTTTTGTTTAATATTGATACAGACAATGGCTATCTGGCCATTTGTTTTGTTTTAAGTTACCAAAAAATGAAGACAAAGTGAAGAGCAAATAATTCATTTGCAAACCATTCAAAGAGTAAATTAGGATCGAAAGTCTGGTGGTTATTTTATGATACTCATACTTATGATAAAACATGATCCAGATAAGGCAACAATGGATGAAAATAAAACAGAGCACGTTATTTTCTACGACCTAGTTTTTGACCCGAGTATGAAAATCAATGCTTCTCGCTAAAACATTAGAACAGCGTGTTTTCCTTTTGCACACAATTTTATAAAAAAAAACATTTAATGTTAGTCATGTTTTCAAGGACATCTTGTTACAGTCGTTTTAAGTCAATATTTAATATTTGCACATTAATTAAAAACACATTACCTGATGTACAGTGTATTCATGTATATTTTAACATGCAATTTTGATTTTGATTCATTTATTTAAGTATTATGCATATGCACTTAAAAAGCATCTTGAGTTCTTAATTTAGTGTGTACCTGTGGATTTAGGCATTTTCTAAATTTGTGGTTCTTTGGCATGTCCTACCAAAGTATGTAGGAGAAGTTTCTCACTCAGAGTAAGTGACACACTCTCACAAACTCCTCCAAGTCATGGGTTTTAATAAGATGGTTCTCTCATCTTTTATACAGTACAAAAAAAAAAATTTTGCTAGTGAAGTTTTTTTTTTGGTCATAGTTTTTGAAACTAGAAATAAGTACTGATCATTTGAATATATACTGTCATTGGAAAATGAGCCACTTTTAAATTTATTTCTGTGGTATGAAACCGAGCATTCAGGTTTTGTGACCAGTAGCGATCCAGTGAGCTTGTGTATCAAATGAGACTACATATTGTTTACTGTCACTTATGTAGATTCTGCCTGCAGTTAAATGTGTAGTCTGTTTGCATATTGATGTTACTGATAAGTCGGTATATGCAATGGTTGAAAGTGTCAAGGTTAGTGTGTTCTGAATAATTTGGCTCTGAGTCTTAAAATGAAGATGAAAGAAGATAATAATTATAGTGTTAAAAATGCATAGTTTTTAATAAGGCCTCTAATCCACAGGAACCTGTATTATAGATGTCTAATGTATTGTTGTTGCATTATTTTTGCATGTTGCGCATTTTGTTGTGAACCGCTTATATCTATTGTCAACAGGTTACCCTATGGATTCCCCACCCTCCAAAAAGTTATCAAAATCCATGAGTGTGTTGTATCATAAACGCAGCCCTGACTTCTCCTCAACTGGTACCCTCAATACATCGGGTACTGGCCTCAAAGCAGGGGCCGAATCCATGATGGGTAAGGGAGTTAAATAATATAATGTTTTCTTTAGTTTCATGGGACTGACCTCCTTATTTCTTCTAAGGAGCTATTAGTTCCTGATCAGTTTGTATGGAATGTTCATTCAAACAGGGGTAAAAAAGCCTTCAAAAGGATACATCATAGCTGGTCAAATAAAACGGGTATATACATCTCATTGCTTGAAATAGGTGTATTATTTGAAAATTGTTTTTGGTTATCACCTGATGCTAAATCCAGATTCTCATTTTGACAGGTTAATATTAAACTGAAAAACAGATTTTTGTATGAAATATAAAGATAATATTGCTGGATAGGTTGTCTTCTTTTTGTGGTTCCAAGCCCTTGAAGACAGCTGACTCCCAAGTGGTTTTATCTTATTAATTATCAATAGTCACTTAACTGTAACAAGTATTGGGTGTTGCCCTATTGTAAGGAGGTCAGTTCTTATATTCTGCTCATTTTGCTTAAAATATTTTATTTTTTAGCATGAAAAACGCTTTCTCAATAGTAACTATATTTTACTTTTATTATTATAAAGAATAAAAAGTTTTTATGTGTTAATTCTGATAGATGAATGTTGTTAAAAGGAGAGATATGTATGCACCGTACTAGTAACTTGTAGGCATTTCTGTACTATAATTTTTTAGAGAATGTAAAATGTATTATATATGGGACTGTAGTATGCAGTATTTTGTCAACTAACTGTAGTTTACAGCTTTTGTGTAAAGGCATCTGCGGACCTGGAGAGTGACTCCATAAGCTATAACTCTTCACAATTGAGCTAAAATAAATTAGTATAAACTAAAGACATCTAAAGATCCTACTGAAGGGATGAGATTTTTCTCCCATTTATAATGAATTGTTACAGAAAATAATGTTAAGACATCTTTGGCTTTTCTCTATGCCTTTACAACACCTTTATTGTGCCTTAAAGTTTCTATAACTTTACTGTGCCATTACTTGCATACTTATGGACAGATATGCTCCCAAGACACATTTAAAAACTGGAGTAGGTGTGGCTGAAGTCATTTTGTGAGAGATAATACATCCCCTTCATTTACATATCATCATGTACAGATGAGAGAATGTGTGACTAAGCTGAAACTGGTTAGGATACAACAGTTCATTTAATATGATGGCAAGCTAAGAAATAACAAGGTTGATTGAGCAGTGTGTTGACAACTTTACAACATATTACAGCATACAATAACAACTAAATGTTTGTAACAGGAATTGGAAGACTGTTAGTCACTTGTTTTCTATCTTTAGGCTTGTTATTCCAAAGCCAGACAGCAAGAAATTAATATTGCGTTTTAAGATGTGTGTAACAGCATAAAAAAGATTTAGTTTGCATTGTTTCAAAGAGCGAAAGTTTTGGGTCACAAGTTACTGTAGAATAAAGTTTTTGGCATTAGTATTTCTGTGAAATATATTTGAACTGTAAGCAAATGTATTTTGTCTTCCTGAGCTTGTCCAGGAATGAAAAATGTAGCCTGTCTCTGAACAGACAGAAGTTAATCTATGTATAGACAAAGTTAGAGGCAAGTCACTGAGAGTTGCATTAACAGGAAACAGCTTCTGTTGGCTACATGATATTGTAAAGCACGCATATAGCATATTGATTTCTTCATCTATATGTTTGATATATTATTCATGATATAATCACTTGATTACAAGCATGGACACCTTCTTTATCATGGTCTCACAGTTCGTTTGTGTGGCATTGTAACATTAGACATGTTTGTGAAGTTAAATTACAGAAAGTCTAATTTAACTTCGATTTTAGTTCCCATTAGATTGGAATTGTTTTTCCATTAGAATGCTATCACAAATATGTCTGATTGTGTAAGATAAACAATAGCTTTTATGCAATGTTTATTCAAAGTATAGGGGAGAGCTTTGCATGTCATAGCCATATATTTGCTTATTTTCATTTTCAATCATGCATTTATAAACCTATTTTCATCATATATTCCCAGTTTTAATGCAAGATTATTTTGTAGTGTCCTGTGTTTATATATATATATATCCTGCATGTTCAAGTAAGTATGGAGACATATATCAGTATTCAAGATGGTGAAGGGATATATAGACTAAATTAATGACAAATTTTGATTCAAAAATATTAATTCATTGTTTTTTTCTTTCTTTTTTTTCCTTCCATCCTTCAAAATCTCATTTGCACCAAATTCCAACATTTTACCAATCATCCAACATCCAAAATGGCTGCTAACTGTGACATATCATCTTAAACCATGGTCCTTCATCCAATATGGCTGCCTTGCACTGGATCCACAGCTCTCCACTCCATTCCCGAAAACCGACTTGGCCGCTCTTTTGTAGCATCTGCACCTCCCACAAAGCATAAGAGCGCAGTGAACCTTGCGGGTGTGAAGATGCGAGATCCATCAAAGACATCACCAAGGAAACCACGACCATCAAGTGTGGCAACTTCGATGCCCAGCTTTGTGAGAGTAGACATTGAAACGCCAAAATCATCACGAAGTAAAAGCTCAGAGAGACGTCCCAGAGGTATGTTGCTTGTGTCTTTCTTGCTATGATCTGCTGATACTGAGTAATGCTTACTTTTGTTGTCAGTTACGCTGTAAGGAAATCAATAGAAATGCACAAAACTTCCTGAAAGTGCAATGAAAAAAAATAGTCCGATGAGATGCCAAGTTTTCCAGACAAATTTCCAGGATATTTGACTTAAAGAATCTGGAGAAAGTATGAATCAGGAGATCAGTTGCATTTACAGAATACCATCAGAAATTCCAGTATTATAACCTTAAATCCAGGAGATATGACTAACTTCATTAAAATATGAGACTTTTAAGTCTCCTGGAAAAAAACGGGAGCCTACATATTATGTGGTTTTCAAAATTTTTCTGCATAGATTTTAGGAGCCTGACAAATCAACATAGAAAATCTTCTGTTTGTTATATAATTAACCTCGCATGTTAATGACATTAAGAAGTCCTGTAGACTGTTGCCCTAAAATTTTCCAGAACAAAGTAGAGGAAGAGTATCCATAAAGACAGAAGAGGATAAAACTGATAGCAAGGTAAGATCCTGGGTATACATATAATAACAACAGGTATATGGGTACTAAGACCCTTAAATTGAAGGTCTAGAGCCTATGAATTTCTTTTGTGTGTGTGTGTCTGGACGCATGCTCTTGTTCTTCCATACCATCAGTTTGATTTCAATGAAACTTCACAAGGAGTAACTGGTAGTAATGCCTTATTATTGCCGACATTTGGTAGTATTTTTGACAGCTATGGCCATTTACTGGGTAGAATGGTTAATGGCTAGTTTTATGATGTTGAGGTATTATCTCAGTAACCATTTGAAACTTGCTAAAATCATCAAGTTAGATAAAGCTTGCTTCAATATTTTATAAATTGTCAGTTTTTAGTCAGCATTTCTAAGCAATTTGGGATCACAAGCTCAAAGGTCAAGATTACAGGGACTCGAAAACAGAAAATATTGTCAGTGCTTCTCCAAAACACCTTGCTGGATTTTCATAAAACTTTACAGGAAGCATTAGTATATCGTCTAGTTGTGCACATTATTATTTGGGGTCACTTCCTCAAAGGTCAAGGTCAAATGGGTGGGAGACATGTTTTTTTCATGAAAAATAATCTCCAATATGGTTGTTACATATGAGAAAGGGTTTTCTGTCTGAGACCAAAGGCAATGAGAAACTTGTGGTAATTTGAGTCACATGACATTATTTGTTCTTCGTAACTCTGAAATCAGTCTGACATTTAAATGTTTTCTGAGAACTGGAAATTCAGTTTAGTGATAGTCTGATGTAGAAATTGAAATGCAGAAGTTCCAGGGTAAGTGCAACATTGGTACAGGGTAGTTGATGAGACTGAAGCTATATGATCATTTCTGCAACCTCCCTTGTTCATGTTTACAAATGACAGAAAGTCATTGAATTCTAGACAAACACTTTACCAAGTCTGTGAGAAAGTGGAAATCTACTGTATAGATGTTAATGAATGTACAGGAGCAGAGACAGAGAGCATGATATATATCATCCCATTAAAGTGTGTCTGCAGTACTGACCCCAGGGAGAACTGCTGCAGCTGTCATCTGGTTTCTTTTAAGGGAAAGTTTGGTCTGGAATAACATTGACAGGTTGAAAGATTGAAGTGAATTTGTTTATTTTCACTTGAAGACATTAATAATTGATAGCATTTTGTATTTGCATGATTTCACATCTGTTAGAAAAAGAAATTAGAATTTACAGTCCAAAAAGAAGAGAAAAGAAACACAATCTATATCTAAACAATCTCAAGTTCATGGAAGCCAGAATTTAGACTCTGCT
This sequence comes from Saxidomus purpurata, assembly GCA_022818135.1. Lineage (NCBI taxonomy): Eukaryota > Metazoa > Mollusca > Bivalvia > Venerida > Veneridae > Saxidomus > Saxidomus purpurata. The sequence continues at coordinate 223,473 of JAFMSR010000046.1, forward strand.
TAGATTGTTATGGGCTTAAAGCCGTCCTGACCATATTTAAATCAGTTATGGTTATTCTATTTTAAAAGGCTTCAAAGTTTGGTCGTTTCTATTATCTCACAACTTGCCAACTTCTGACAAAGAATTAGTATGGTTTTTGAAGGTTGCCAAATTCTCATAATATATCAACTGATAACTTTCACTTTTTTTTATGCATGCAATAAAAATGTAACTATTGTGACTTGTCATGTAGTTTTGCTATTTGTAGGAGAGGAAGGCGGCCACTTTGCCTAGACCATACGATAGAAAGAAAATTGAGGAACGTAGACAAGAAGTCAAGAAAAAGACAGAAGAGAGAAAGGAAAGAGAAAGGGAGCGAGAAAGGGAACGAGAGAGGGAAAGAATGGTGAAGTCAGACATACAAGAAACGAAAGGAGGGGAAAAACCACCTCCTCGAATGACAAGGTCTTTTGTAGAGAGGATGTCGGCACCGAAGCACCCATCACCTGACAAGAAAGAGCCAGTTAGGGAGTCTACACCAGTAAAGGTATGAAGTTCCCTATTTTACTCACAATGAGAACTATTCATTGTTATGGTTGAACATAATGTACATAAGTGAAAAGTTATTAAAAATACTTTATCAGCACATTTGAAACCCTTTTAATGGTAGAACATACACAATTTGTTCTAACTAATTAGCTAATTATGGAGTTGTGAAGGTGAGACTTGATGACAATTTTATAATCAACTAATCAGTAATACAAGAGTTACCTTTCCTGATAATGCGTTGTAAGACGTAACATCCTTTTGCACTGAATGAATGAGAGAATCTACTGTAGTACACAAAAATAACAACAATATTTTACTCAATATAAATAAATTTAACCAACATTAATGCCTATGATGAGTTGGAAAATATGTCCAATTGAATCCATTAGAAATGTTTTCATTGATTCTTAGTACAAGTGCATACTCATTATTATATTCAAACTAAGTAATAGATTTTGGAATGCCATGACTTAAAACTGTTAACAAGTAACATAACACGACTACTGCAAGGCATGCTGGAACATTTTTACAGGTGATAAGGAGAAGTGGTCCCATTGAGGCCCCAGCCTCTTCTAAACAGGTAAAACATGTTACCACGGTGACAGATTTTGTGACACACTACATTGATGTGTTAAATGACTTGCAGTGCTAGAGCCTAGTATGACAAAATGTACTTTACAGTACTTGAGATATATTTATAATGCAGTGAAAACACCATAATCTCAACTGCAAAATGTTGTTGATAGAAATGATTAGATATTACAGCTTGCAGTGTGTCTGTTTTCAGATTATATACTGTTACTAAAATCATGTTGAAAGAGATACATGGAAAGTAGAAACATTATCATTACTTGCTGAAGTGTTCCTTCCATACTTAATATAAAATGTTTGTTGAAAGTTTAAGCATGATCGTCTGCTAGTCAAGACCAGGTAGTGTGTCACAGTGGTCAGACTCGGTACCTGTCCTGGTAACAACTCTTGGGCAATAAGAACAACACCATTTCTCACACATAGCCATTTCTCAGATATTGTAAAAATGTATATTTATATACTGTATGTAATTAACACTTCTAATCAAAGTGTAATCTAAGATTATGTACTTGCTTAGTTTTTGAGTGGTGTAATACTAGGGGGAGAATTCGTGGTTTGTTGATTTTAATTCAATCCCTTCTAAGGAAATGGAGGACTTTCCTACATTAGGGGTATTTATGAGAAAAAATGCAAAATGAATTAGAGGGGCATTATTAATTTGGATTTATAGTAGTTGGTGGGGTTGGGATGGTTTGGGTAAGGAAAGGGAAAGACTTACGCGGGAAAATACTCTTTTTTTCACATTCTTCTTAACGTGATTATCCATTGTGAGTAAGTCTGTTTGAATCCAACTTAATTCAGTGCCGTGGGGTTGTCACAGTTGCAAGTGAATTAAAAAGAACATGTTGAGTTTAACGTAGATGTTCACAGTTTAATCATTACTGGCAAGATTTATATCATAGAAGCATGTTCCAGGAGAGATTACAGTGTTTCAGATCAATTTTCTAAAGGTTTGCCATAAGTGCTGAAACTGATCGTCAGGTTAACGAGGTCTATGACACATCGCCTGACAACTTCCTGTTTTCAATGTTCTCCAGAGAGCCGGGCATTATTTATGTGAAATTGTATAAATTATGCTGCAACTGGTTGAGGAATTTTTACTAAAAAACTAAAAAATTCATACATATTCACAATTAAACTGTTGTGATGGACTTATAATCTATTGGGGAAAAGTATGTATCACTAAAACAATGACTATAATTGGATATTTTAATGTATGTAATCAGTTGATAAGTAGTTGACTGTATATTTTCCAAGCTGCTAATTCGGAAAAGACCTACTAAGTACACTGTAAGCTTTGTTAACTTTCAGCATGCTTTAAATATTGTGTTTATATAGCATGCTCAATTGCTCATGCTGCCATACCGTTATTTAACTGCTTTCATTGCAGCCTGCTCACCCTCACAGACTTGACTAGAAAGTCCCAGAATAAATTATGGAACAGTCTATTATAGACATAAAGGGTTTTAAGTTTTTAAGTAAGGATAATTGTTGTACATGAGGAATTAAATAATTGAAATTAGCTGTGCTTGAAATGATAGGAAAAAGATGGTAAAGTGGATAAATTGTAAGTCACAAACCTACAGAGTGCAGGTTCAGGCCTTAACATGGCCACAAACCCCCAGCATGCAAGCTCAAGGTTAGCATGGTCTCACCAGCACTTCCTCAAAATGGCACTAGTCCTTGTTCTGGCATGGTTAGTTGCTCAAACCAGGGATCCTGTTATCTCTAAACATACATTGAGCTTGAGAAAATGGTACAGGTGTATTAAGCATTGCCTTATCATAATGAATTTCACTGTCTTACCATTCTTCAGTAAAAAGCTGTTTTAAGCAGAGCAGGAAGTGCTCAAGGTGAGCTATTGTGATGGCTTGACATCCTTCTTCTGTCATCTGTCTGTTCACACTTGACATTGTGTATGCAATAGAAGCAACATTTTCATGAGATCATCATGAAACTTGGTCAGAATAACTGTGTTTATAAAGTCTAGATCAAGTTCGCATATGGGCGATCTTGGATCAAAATCTAGGTCACTAAGTCAAATCACAGAAAGAGACCTTTTGTATGCAACAGAGGGTGCATTTTTACGGGTCGTACCGCATATATACCTCGCCCGAGGGTGATGGACCAAATAGGCACATATACAAACAAACAAAAGGGTGCATTTTTATTGGATTTTAATGGAACTTTGTCAGAATGATTGTCTTATTAAAATCTAGATCCAATTTGAATATGGGTTATATCTGGTCAAAAACTAGGTCAATAGGGAAAATGCTAGAAAAAACCTTATATATGTACTAGAGGTTGCATTTTCACGGGATCTTCATGAAACTTGGTGAGAATAATATTCTGATAAAATCTCAAGTGATTTCAAAAAAAGGTCATCTTAAGCCAAAAACTAGGTCACTATGTTAAGTCTTAGAAAAACCATGTATATGCAATAGAGGCTGCATTTTTAGCTCACCTGAGCTGGCTCAGGGTGAGCTATTAGGATCGATGAATGTCCGTCGTCCGTCGGACGTCGTCCGTCGTCCGTCCACATTTAGTTCGTTAACACTCTAGTGGTCACATTTTTTCCTCAGTTGTCACGAAACTTGGTCAGGATGTTTGTCCCAGTAATTACTCGGACGAGTTCGAATATGGGTCATCTGGGGTCAAAAACTAGGTCACAGAGCCCAAAAATAGAAAAATCTTGTTAAGGCTCTAGAGGCTACTGTTTCAGTCCAAGTATCCTGGCAATTTGTCAGAAAGGTTGTTTCTATGATTTCTAGCTCAAGTTCGAATATGGGTCACCTGGGGTCAAAAACTAGGTCACACAGCCCAAATATGGAAAAACCTTGTTAACACTCTAGAGGTAACATTTTCAGCCCAAATACCTGGAAATTTGTCAGAAAGGTTGTTAAGTTGATTTCTAGCCCAAGTTCGAATATGGGTCATCTGGGGTCAAAAACTAGGTCACAGCCCAAATATGGAAAAACCTTGTTAACACTCTAGATGTTACATTTTCAGCCCAGATATCCTTGAAATTTGTCAGAAAGTGCAGATCATGATCAGACAGCAAAAAAGAAAGTGCAGATCATGATCAGACAGCTAAATTATGAAAGTGCAGATCATGATCAGACAGCTAAATAATGCATAGCAAACAGGCAGATCATGATCAGACAGCAAAAAAAAAAAGCTGACAGTGCAGATCAGACCAGCCAACATACAATGAATAGCTTACAGGCAGATCATGATCAGACAGCAAAAAATGAATAGCCAACAGGCAGATCATGATCAGACAGCAAAAAATGAGGCCTAGAGCTTAGATATTCAGCATGTGGCAATAATTGACTCTCTACCAAGATTGTTCAAACCTGACCTCAGGGTCAAAATTAACCCTGCCTGGGGGTCTTTGATTTTACATAGGCTTATTAAGAGGATATCATGAGCCAGAGGTAAAAATTGATCCTTTCTGCTATTAATAACCTTTTTATTTTTGCCAATGGTAGACAGGTGAGCGATACAGGGCCATCATGGCCCTCTTGTTTATTAGATCTGTATGAATCTTGGTAAGAATAATGGTTTTGATGTAGTCAAGGTCGAGTTTGAATATAGGTCATCTCGGATAAAAAAACTAGTTCACCAGGTAAAATCTCAGAAAAATCTTGTGTATGCTATAGAGACTGCAGTTTTCTTTGGGATCTTCATGAAAGTTATTTGTTTTTGAAGCTACAGTAATGAAATTTTGACTGTGGGTATAGTTTTGCAGGTGTATTACAAAATTGTCCTGGGCTGACTTTGATCATAACCTTTAATTGACCTACTTTTGGAGTAGTGGTACTTGGGTGAGCAATATAGGACCATCATGGCCCTCTCATTATAAAAATGAAGCTACCTTGTTTTTAGCTCGTCTGATTTTAAAAAAAAATAACAAGCTATTGTCGTCACTTGATTGTCCTCGTCGGCGTTGTTGTCGTCGCCGGAGGCGTTGTTTAAGTTTTGCGTTTAGGTCACTTAATGAAAAATATCAAAACTATCACTTTGAAACTTGGGGAATTTGTTCATCTAATACCCTTCTTCACATTGTACCCTCAAGATGCTGAGTCTCACCTGTTTTTTTTGGGTAAAAAACATGAATTTTGATGGATTTTGGTTGATTTTGAGAATTGGATATAGCTTCTTCAATTTTTGTTAGATTGATTTCAAATTTTTTCACAGACAATAAATGGATAACGCACTTCAATATATCAAACGGGTTTTTGAGTCACACATTTGGAAGTAGAGGGGGAGGGTGGGGGGGATATTTTAGTATTTTTGGACTTTGTAATTTTTAGCTAGTCTGATTTTTTAAGTTTTGTGCTTGGGTCACTTACATGCAAACTATCAAAGCTATCACTTTCAAACTTTGGAATACCTGTTCACTATCAAATGTACAATAGTATAAATGAAGAATTTTACAAGTTACATAACCCTGTCATGTATTTGGCTGGATTATTGCCCCTTCTAAACTTAGAAAGTTTCACACACACAATATTTGTAACAGTCAACATAATGCAACCAAACTTAGTGTATAAGAAATATTTATGAATATCTTTAATTGGAATGTATTTTAGGGCTCCTGGGATCAAGTTCACTGTTGCTAAAAATAGAAAAACTGTATTATATTCAATATCTTTAGTTACAGTTGACATAATGTAACCAACTTTTGTTTGTAGTAAGCATTTAAGAAGATAGGGCTGGGTTTTAAGGCTTCTGGGGTCATTGTCAAGGTCGCTAACTAAAAATAGAAAAAACAGTAATATGTTCAATATCTTTAGTTACAATTGACATAATGTAACTTTAAATTATTAAATGTGTAATACATATGAATGAAGACTTTTTAATTAATTGGGATAGTGTTTGGGGCTCATGGGGTTAAAGTCCAGGTTTTTTTCTAAAAATAGAAAAATGGGGAAAAAAAACAACATCTTTAGTTGCAGTTGAATTATTGTGACCAAACTTAGTGTCTAGTTATTATTATGAAAACCTTTTGTGGGATTGCGTTCTGGGGCCAAGGTGAACGACACTGTTACTTAAAAAATGGTGGTAAATAAACTTATAAGGGTGAAATCAGACGAGCATCATGCATCCGCAGGCGGTGCTCTTGTTTATTGATGTTGTGAGGAATGGCTGCTGTCATAAAAATGGCATATCATAGTTGGCCAGGTCTTCTGCATGCTAACTCTGCAGAAGTTTTGATTTTGGCTTCACATTATGTTTATTTTTGTGATATCACAGCAAGAATAGTGCAGATAAGGTGATTTAATACTGCATTTAATATATCCTGTATCCAGAAAGTGTTCAGATACTTTTTTAATACGAAGAGTATTCAAAAACAAATCTTATAATCTTAGATGATAAACACAGGTTTTATTGATTTGCACTTTGCTTGCCGATGGTTGTATTTTGCTTTTTGATTGCTATCTTGTGTAAAGTTTGATAATATTGAAAAGTGTGTATATGCTGTTTGTGTCATACCACCATGACTCATAATGTTGTATTGTATGACATGTAATGTTAGAGATCCAATGTTTTACCCTGTTTAGGATTGAAATAGATAAAATCTGTTGGAAAAAAAGCAAGTGATATTTCATGTAACCACTGCTAATCTTGGTTCTACCTGGTTTGCCCTTTAAATCAGATAGTAACTGGACATAATCCCAGCTTGTCTGTGTTGCTATACGCTTAGCTTAAAGTTTTCATATATGAACTTGAAATAAAATGGCAGTATTATATTGCCCAATGATAGATAATCATTATATTGTCACATGTTCAGGATGAAGGGGTCTTGACTCCACCCCCCTCAGAACCCACCATGAAAACCTGAAGGGGTCAGGACTCTGTACTGTCAGAAGGCACCATGAAGGTTGTGTGTTTGAACCATGGTAGGGTCATATCTGTTTCTCCTGAAGAGCCATTAGTTTTAACAATGTAAGACAAACTTAAGATAAGGTGCAACTGAATGTGTTCAGGACATGAACAGGCCTTAGAATGTGCATTGTGTTTGCAGTATTACATTTTATAAACACTTCCTTGAAGAGATCAAAAATGCACAAGTATTCCTAATGTTTTGCAAGAACACAAATAGGTATTGCGCTATACATATATGATATGCTGATATATTATCACAAGTTCTGAGATTCCAGACTATTGATCAGTTCATCACAGTCTCTAGCTTAGAGATGCTGGCTGACTGGAGAGAGAAAAAAAAACACTTGCAAATTACATGGTGGTATATTGTATTGCTTGAAGTATATACATACTGGTATCATACATTAGATGAGTCACCGAGATAGATTGTCTGTTACTGCTAGTAATAAGTCCCCAAGGTCTCTCGACTTAATCAATATGATGAACAGGCTGATAGGTAGGCTTTCATTGGGAGAAAATTGGGCTTCAATTATTCTGTGTTTGCTATTATTTTAATTGAATGAAATTGATGAGAAAATTACACTGTAGGGTAGGGATTTTGTCTTTTTATAGTGTGATTATCCCACAGGTCACACCTTCAAAGCATTTCCAAATTAAATTAGGATACATATGTTGTTCATTGGTTGCTTTTTGCATGACCTGAATGATGTCCCTGTGGAAACGCTGTATTAGCAGACAACAGGTTGCGAAGGGAAGCAAATCTTGATTATGGTATCAACAGTATTGGATAAAACATAGTAAAAGTAATCTCCCTTATTTTAATAATGATGTGTGTTGTACTTTGCAGGCAAAGACTCCATTAAAGGACAAACCACCCAAAGTTCCAAAAGAGTCTCCAATTAAATCGGCATTGAAGAGTACAGACAAGGACAAGATCAAGGACGATTCATCAGAGACAAAATCTGAGTCATCAAAATCTGTAAGCCCTGCCCCATCTGGCACGCCTCCAACAAGTGGAACACCCACCATACAGATTGAGGAGGTCACAGGTTGGTTTTAGGTTTCTTTATGAAAGGACAGAAATGTTTACTAGAAGCTTTTAGAGGGACTAAATCTAGAAACTCTTAGTTTTCTCCTCTTCTGTCATTTTAAATTACCATAGATTGTTAGTACAGGAGAGGTTTCAAGTCTATTAATGGGCAGTCTTTGTATGATAAATGAGGTCAAGTGGCAACCACCCTGTAAAAGTATGCTTTTGTAAAAGTAAACTTGACAGAGTTCATGAAACTCTGCATGCTAGCAGCTTTTGATTCTACATGATGTGATATGATTTTTCCCCTAATGATAATGTATGTTGAAGAATTTTTAATATATATTTTCTTACATACAATGCAGAGACAACATTTATGACAATTTTGTAAACTGCAACTTTATACAATATTGCAGATGTACCATCTGTACCAGGTGTGGATGAGGAACCAGTAGAGAAGTCTGAAAGCCCGGTACCAACAGAGCCTAGAGAAACTGTGGTAAGAATTGCGGAGCCAGAGGTAACTCATCCAAAGGCTAAATCTGAACCTAAACAGAGCACACCAGAGCCAAAGGCAGCTTCTAAGGCAGATAAATCAACACCTAAAACAGATAAGGAAAGGGAGATGGAGGAGTACAAAGCCAAACTTGCTGAGAAGAGGAGACTCGCTAGAGAGAAAGCAGAAAGAGAGGCAGAAATAGAGAGACTTAGACAGGAAGAATTAGAGTGAGTCCTGTTAAAATCTATATTGTACATGTTGATATTTCCCACATTGGCAGGAAATTGTGTAAAATATATGAAAACTAATGGTAGAAATGCCGTTCTTTAGGATCAGATGCGTTCTTTGAGAAAAGCTTTCTGTTTTACATTTATACACAAAACAGCACTAGCTTCTCCCTGTTCATTGCTTTGTTGGTTTAAACTTCTGTATTTTTATACCCCTGAAACAATGGTCAAGCACATTGAGAGGAAGTGCAGTGCACAAGAACTATAACTCTATCTTGACTAATTACAGAGTTATTGCCCTTTGTTAGTTTTCCTTGTCTGGAGCATAACTTGAAAACTACTGGTTGGAATCCAAAACAATTTCATACAATGATCAAGCACAATCAGAGGAAGTGCAGTGTACAAGAACCATAACTCTATCTTGAGTATTAACAGAGTTATTGCCCTTTGTTACTTTTCCTTGTCCGGAGCATAACTTGAAAACTACTGGTTGGAATCCAAAACAATTTCATACAATGATCAAGCACAATGACAGGAAGTTCAGTGTACAAGAACCATAACTCTATCTTGACTCATTTCAGAGTTATTGCCCTTTGTTACTTTTCCTTGTCCAGAGCATAATTCGAAAACTACCAGTTGGAATTCAATACAACTTCATACAATAGTCAAGCACAATGAGAGGAAGTGCAGTGCCCAGGAACAATAACTCCATCTTGACAAATTACTGAGTTATTGCCCTTTGTTACTTTTCCTTGTCCGGAGCATAACTTGAAAACTACTGGTCGGAATTCAATACAACCTCATACAATGGTCAAGTATATTAAGAGGAAGTGCAGTGCATAGGAACCATAACTCCATCTTAACTAATTACAGAGTTATTGCCCTTTGTTACTTTTCCTTGTCTGGAGCATTATTCGAAAACTATTGGTTGGAATTCAACACAACTTCATACAATGGTCAAGCACAATTAGAGGAAGTGCAGTGCAAAAGAACAATAACTCTATCTTGACTCATTTCAGAGTTATTGCCCTTTGTTACTTTTACTTGTCCGGAGCATAATTCGAAAACTATTGGTTGGAATTCACTATACCTTCATACAATGGTCAAGCACATTGAGAGGAAGTCAAGTGTACAAGAACCATAACTCTATCGTGACAAATTACAGAGTTATTGCCAAGAACAATATCTCTTTTTAGTTTGTTTGCAAGGTATTCTGTTACTACAAACTTCCTCATTTTATAAAGCAGTCTTTCGGGGATATTAATCGCATTTAGTGATAGCTCTAGTTATATTTGGACTACTGACTGCATAAAATTAAGGAAATTTTCGTAACAGGTTTTGATAGAGATGTATCACAGATGATATTCTATTACTTTCTTACAGAGGAAGGAGTAAGGAAAGTATTTATGAAAATAGTAAATACTGTGAAAATAAAAAAGTTTCAAGTTATTTTACAGTGCCCAATGCAACAGACATAATTTTGTTAAATTGGAATGTCAAATACATTTTATGTATAGATTCAATACTTTAAGAAACTTTCAGCAATAAAATGCAAGATTCTAGAAAAGATAGTGAGTTTCAGTAATCTTACCTGTCACAAGAGTAACTTGTATTTACTTTAGACGTCAAGAAGAAGAGAGACAGAGACTAGAAGAAGAGAGACAACGTGTGGAAGAGGAAGAGTCCCTTAGAATGGCAGCTGAGGCTCGTAAGATGGAGGAGGAAAGGTTACAGAGAGCTATAGAAGCTGAGGAGAAGAGGAAACGTGAGGAAGCTGAGAGACAAGAACAAGAGAGGCTTGCTGTATGTATAGGGTTGTTTACACGGCTCTTTTCACTAACAGGGCTTGGGATCTGGGCACTTTAGTTAGGAAAGAGTGATATTTTGTGACATAGTATGAAAAAGTGCTGATACTTAGTCATATATAGGAAAAAGTTGCAGGGTTTCATACACACTTTCTGAAAAGAAGACAACTGTAATCAATACATGGGATTGATGACCTGATACAAGAGATTTTCAGAAGATGCTCTAAAACCTTGAAATGGCTGTTTATGCACACAACCTTGTCCTGTCCAAGTTACTTTCATTTAAACTCCGTGAAGGAAACTCCCTACCCTAATTCCAGTCCCTTTTTGACATAGAATTGGATTTGTACATGTATATCCAAGGTCATTTGAGAACTTCATTTACTGTAGTACATTAGAAAATACTGGTGATAGTATTATGTCCACTAATTTTGGGAACGAACATGCAGAGAAATAGAAAAAGTGCTAAAAATATTATTTCTTGATAATTATATTGTTATTACATTATATTCTTGAAGTATACAAAATACAAGAAAAATGAAAATTTACCAACTGTATTTACCACTATTGGATGGATATACTTCTTGTCTTTTCACTGTTTCTAGTGTGTACTTTTTGTTGAAGCATGTATTATACTGTATTACAGAAAGAAGAAGCTGAAAGAAAGTCAAAGGAAGAGGCTGAGAGGAGAGAGAAAGAGATGCAGGAGAGGACAAAAAGAGAGGAGGAAGAACGTATAGAAAGGAAGAAGGTATGACATCTTACTAAAGATTGTATGGTATAAACAGGCAAAATGTCCTAATGGAAAAAAGTGACATACTTTAATTTGATATTTATTTAAACCATTTAAGTCATTCTTTTCTAACAATTTAAATGAAATCTTAATTGAGCTTTGGTCGAGATAAAGTATGTAGACGTCACTGTGTTGCAACCTATGTTTGAAAGTATTCTTTTTTGTGTCCTTCTGCAGAGGACTTGCTTTGAAAATCCAGAATTAGAAATGATGCTTTCGAATAACATTCTAGTAGGTTTTCAGTATAAATAATAGTTTGTGGAGGATGCTAAACAGCCCCATCAAACCAATGCTAAACTGAGTAGCCTCAAAAAGAAAAAGAAACAACAGTAAGGCTATGCAAACATTATAGATGCTCATTAGTCAGTGCACCTGCTTCCTGTGATCTCAATCAATATTTTTGCATTTGCCATCTCAGAGAACTGGAGTGGCATTATAACAGTGCAATATGTAAACATATTTACACAGTAGGAATGCGTTTTGCATAGCAGTGAAATACAATATATATTGTCTGTCTAGTAAGAATATGTTTCGATGTGTAGTCACAACAACTGCATACAGTATGTTGGAAAAATTTCACAGAGGTGCTCAGTTATGTTATTACCTTTCAGAGATTGGAAATGATAATGAAGAGAGTGAAGACAGACAGTCCAGGTTCAACACCGGAGAAATCCAGGGTAGGTACCTGTATACTGTGCAGTAGATATTTTATCTAGGCCTTTGTAGTACCACTAGTGACCTAACTCTGTATGTTAGAAAGTTGAAGGTTTTTGTGTGAGGATTAGAGGTTAGCACTAGTCATCCTTTGGAAAAATGTGAAAAACGGACCGTCTGCAAATCACTCTTATACTGCTGAAATGGTATATACAAAGGTAAACACAATTGTTTATACTTCTGAGCCTGCTAGTAATTTTCAGAATTGTGCATGGATATATTTTTACAATTTATCAAGTTTTTTTTCCAGCAAATATCAAATGAGTTGCTTTCATTATCAACTTAGATACTCAGAATGTGTGAACATACTCATAGTTTACAAAAGCATCTTAATGTTATCAGATTGAAAATGAGAAAGTATTTTTACTTTGAATAAAAGATAGAGAAATTTAATTTCAGACTGAATCTCCAACTCGTGTGGTAACATCTTCATCAAGCAGAAACAGTCTAGTGTCATCTGAAGATGAAATAGACAAGGAAGAGAAAACTGACGGACTCAAGCCAGAGGCAGATGATACACCCAAATTCAAATCCCCACTTCTTCAAAAACTTGCAGAAGGCAAGGGCCAAGATGGGGACTCTGGAACTCCAAAATTCAAATCACCATTGTTGCAAAGCATTATGGGTAAAACAAAAATGGGTGCAAGGTTGTCTGGTACGAGACTGGATGAGATGGATAAAAGCACAGATAGTCTCACAAAAAGCACCGATAGCCTGACAAAAAGTTCCGAGGAACTTTCGGACAAAGAGAAAACACAGGAATCAGAAAAAGAAAAAGACATTTTTGACTCTGGAATTTCAAATGGTTTAACAGAATCTGTGAAATGTGAAAGTACTGAAAAATTGATAGAAGATGATAACTTAGCGTTACGTTCTGATGTGGATTCACATGAGAGCGTTGGTACCAAAACTGTGATAGAGGTTAAAGATAAAGAAACTGTAGATGATGAAGATAATGTGGAATCTGAAGTTAGTGATAATATTACTACAAAAGACACAATAACTGATTCTCAAACTATCATTGACCCAAATGTGGACAGTGCACTTTCGTTGTCCTTTAACGGTTTTGGGATGTCCTCTCACAACGGGGATTTACATATAGAACAGAAGGAACAGATAGATTCAAAGGATTTAGTTGATTCAAGGTGAGTAGGCTCATGCAGTCATTTTTTCTTATTCTGTACAATTTTCAGATGACTTTGGGACGTCAAAGCAACACCACTTACCTGTACTTGTATGAGAAAATGAAAAGCTTGAGGTTGATGGAAACTGTGTTTGGAAGGCTACATATAATTCTGTTGTCATGAGACACAGAATTCTTCTTTTCCAGTAATGCATGCAAAAGATACACCTCTGGCGTGAAATATAGGATAGCGGCATCGTAATTACTATGGACTGGACAGAAATTGCATGTTGATTACATGGTGTATGCTCAGTTACAATGTCTAGCGGAAATTGATAATTCTGACACCAGAAACACAATATTACAAGTTAACCATGTCAGTTTGTGTATGTAATCTTGTAATGCCATAACACAGGATAGTTCATACTGGACCTCTCTCTTGAACATAATCATAACAGTCTTACACAACTAGAAATAGGTGAAATCTATTAAAGTTAAAGAGGCTGCCTGGTTGCCATAGTGTGGTCAAACTGGCGACTAAGATGTAAACCTGTTAAATGATAAAGGTTTTATGTTATAGTGTGTTTACTGATGTAATAGTGCTGTGATTGTAGATATACATGTAAACTGAGGTCATGTAAACTGAAGGCATGTTAACTGAGGTCGTCTAAACTGAGATCTTGTAAACTGAGGTGAATTTCCAGTAAGGTGTCAAAAGACCTCTTCATAACAATATTTGTAAAGCTTTAACCACACACAATCAAACAAACATTAGAACTGTTCATAAATTTGTACAGTTTTATGTAATAGGATAAATGATATGTCTGTACATTATCAATGTTTTTGTCAGTTCAGACAAGGTATTAAAAGAATTAACATTAAGATTTCATTCAGGCTTAAGCCAAGGGAAGTAATGAATGAAGAAATTAAAGGAATTTTTGCAGACAGTGTTTTCGTAGTTACGTCCCTGTATAATTACTCCTTACCAGGAAGTCACACATGTAACCGCAAAAATTTCATTCTTGTAAAATTAAAATACGGATGAGACTAAGTTCACACCAGATAGTTTTGCTGACTTTAGTACACTTAAATGAACTCTTATATCTGAACAAAAAATAGTTAGAATTTACAGTAAGTTGTGTTTATGTTTGACTTTGCAAAAACTTATACATTGTTCACGTAGGAATTTGTCTTTCACTTATTGTTTGTGCATTTAATATGTGGAAGTTTAAATCATGTATTATGTAACACAGTCAGTGTTCAGTCCTTGTGATGGATGTTATACACAATACATGAGGTCCAAGATAGTATGGCTGGCTGGTTGTTTAGACTATGTAGTTACAGATTGAAGTGCATGATTGATTGTATACTTGTTTATTAAACACATAGAACCAACCTGTCTCCTTTTCAGGGAGATGATTTACTTACCAACATAGCTCTTTTTATTGTGTAAGATTTAGGAATTTTATAAAATTTGGAGTCTTATTGGGGGGGGGGGGGGGGGGGGGGGGGGGGGATTTTTTTTTTTTTTTTTTTTTTTTTTTTTTTTTTTTTTTTTTTTTTTTTTATTTTTTTGGTTTTTTTTATTTCTTATCAACTTCACATATCAATTTGTACTTATATTCTTTGTCAAAAAATGTTTGTTTGGAGACTCCATATGCGAATATGTAAATACCGGCAGTATAAACTGCTAGAAAATGCATATGCAGTAAAGAAAATATATTTTTATGAAATACTAATATATAATATATCCCCTCAGTACTGCTTATGCACATAACTGATGTATATTATTTATTGACTCACCTGGCTCAAGTGCCAGAGTAAGGTATTGTTACTGCTCTCCATCCAGCATCTATGGTATATCTGTCCACCATTTTCTTCAAGCAATATCTTCTCAGAAGCTACTTGGCCAGTGAAGGTTATGGACCATGCTTCATTTTGTAATGGATTTTCAATGTTGACTTTCTATAAGGAGTTCCAAGTTATCATACATACTTTCTACATCTGTCACTTCAATATGGGATAGTGCAGTTATACTCAGGTGAGCGATATATGCCCATCATTGCCTTCTAATTCAAGAAAATGTTTATGTGACAAATTGATTTACTACTCCTTAACTGCTGAGTGCCTGTCATTATCAGGTGTTCTTTCTATCTCACAAACCCATTACATGTCTTATATAAATCATGTGTGCCTGGACCCCCAAAAATGCATCCTTACCTCTGAATTATTGCTACAGGTAATATTGCAACATGTGATGTAAGCAAATGGAATTTAGAAAACCTGATTTTAGATTTAGATTGCAACCACAGCTTCATGATACAAGTGATTGCTACAAGAAATGTTTATATTACAAGTGAAGTTTAATGTACTAAGAACATAATATTTTATATACACATGGCATTACACCTGCATTTTTTAAGAAATGCTCACATCAATAAAGGTATTAGAACTTTTTGTTAGAGATACAAAACTGGGAAAATTAAGAAGGTGTTAACTTTTCATTTGATAATGCAAAGAGAAGAGGTCATATGGCTACCAGCGTATTACTACTATTCTAGCACTGTATGATTAAGTGTCATTCACAGAAAGTATAAAATACCATAATTGCAATTTATTTTTATGCCCCCAAAGGTGAGCATATAAAAATCGCACTGTCTGTCCTTGCATCCATCTTAACAGTTTTAGTGTCCGCGCTGCAACTTCTTCATTTATCGAAGAATTTTATAATAACGGGGCACAAATGTTCAGCACATCATGATAACATGTTACGTGCAAGACCCACATCCCTACCTCAAAGGTCAAAGTCACACTTAGAGTTTAAAGGTAATGGCATCCTGTATATATGCACACATTTGTATATGGACTGTAACTTTGTAATACATTGAAGGATTTTAAAATAACTTGGCACAGATGAACATCAATACGATGTGTGGCATGCCTGAGTCCCTACCTCAAAGGTCAAGGTCACACTGAAGAGTTTATAGGTAATGGAATCCTGTATATATGTATACATTTGTGTCTGGACTGTAACTTTGTCATGTATTGACAGGTTGTAAAATAATTTGGCACAGATTTTTAGCACATCAAGACTACATGGGGCATTCATACCCGCATCCCTACCTCAAGGTCAAGGTCACACTCAGAGTTTAATGGTAATGGAATCCTGTATATGCACACAATTAATTGTGTACGGACTGTAACTTTGACATACATTGATTAATTTTAAAATAACTTTGCACTAACGTTCGATCAGCACGTGTCACATACAACACCCATGACCCTACCTAACACTAACAAAGTTCTATGCTCCTACGTTTATGAATAAATTATGCAAATGAACCGCCATTATTTGAATTACGGTAAGTGCGCTATTGCGCGTTGGAAATCGACACGTCCGTTTGCAAAGCTCGCCACGTTTAACAATTTTCTTCCATGTAAGAAAAATTGATGGTTTTTGATTGAATATTGAATGATAAATAAAATAAAAGAAATATGATAAAAAATGACCAATGATTGATAGTTTACAGCGTTATAAAGTTCAGAAATTAATCGAACGACTGAGATTCTGCCAGGGGGGAGCGGCTGAAGATAGCCTTTTAAACCAACTTTGAAATTTTTTTGAACATGCAGACAATTTTTTTCTAACAGATATTTGAATATACTTTACGAACTACCAAGTTTATCATGTGTCCACTTCTTATTTAAAGTGTCTGGGAAGTTAAATTCGTTTGTTTACATAAATTTGTACCGCCATTCCAAACAAACGCCTGCATTGATCAATAACGAAGTTATAGGCTTCCAAACGTAAAGCCTCGTTGGCGCAGTGCATTATATCCCCGCTTGGCACGGGGGAGATCAGAGATCGAAACCTCGTCAAGTAACTTTTATAATTTATATAGTGGGGAACAAATTAAATTGTATCTTAACGTTCATCTATTAAAAAACATTCAACTGATTAAAAAAATGGAAGGAAAATTTAAATATATGGGTTGGGTTAAACGCCCGCGCATGTTCTGTGTGTGCCTGATGTTTACATCCGGTCGTAGCATACGGATAGAGTGCTAACTTTGTTAGTGCCTAAAAGGTCAAAGTCATACTTAGTGTTTAAAGGTAATGGAATCCTGTATGCATAATAACTCTGTCATGCATGGAAGGATTTTAAAATTACATGGTCCAATATTGTTGAGTACATGGAGAAGACACAGACTGTGAGATACCTATTTTTTGGGGGCATTTGTCACTTGTGAGGGACAGCTCTTGTTTGTATTGCATTGCTCTCAGTTATTCAATCAGTTACCAAGTTTGCAAGTATCAATGTTTTGGAGTGTTAATTCAGTCTGTAAAGTTACATGCAAGTGATACTGTGATTTTAGGTACACATAGTCAAAAAACTTTTAAAAACATTGTTAGAAAACACTTACATCTACATTTTTTTTTCATTTTTCTTGTTAGTCCATGTTTTAAATTGTAACTTGCAGCATATTGTGTGAATCATAATTAGCATGATGTGTTAATAGACAAGTGAAGGACAAGCTCTGTCTTTCATCTTTCATGTTTGTTATGTGTGTAGATATTTTTATGAGGACATTGTTGACAGTATGTTTGAAGGAGGGTCAGGTTTATGTTAAGTAGGATTTAGTGTAAACTGTAGCAGGTATTCTGAAATGTTTGTCACTGGTCTGATGCATGTTGGTATAGCAGGGATGACAAGGTATTGTTAAAGAGGTTGAAGGGACACTCCCTATATCTAGCAGATTATATTCCCCAAACATAAATACTGTGTTCAATAAATGTAAAATGATAAATAAATACAATTCAAAAGAACAACATAATTATATGGAAAAATGACGCATTTTAGCACAATTGATAAATCACTACCCACCCATTAATTGTACAACACCAACTTTACATAGTGTATTGAATGTTTTATGGCACTGCACACCCAACTTACCAGTGGTGACTGGAATGTATAGCTTAAATTTTTACATTAAATAATGATCTTTGTAAATATTCTATAGATTTGACACCTTTTTAAATTTCAAACATGGGAGCTAGTCATTGGTGAATGACCAAACAGGAAATTACTATCAACTCTCAGTCTCTATCAAGCCTACTTTCATGGAAAAAACGGTTCTTGTCTTTCTTAAGTATGGTTGTAACTCCCAGTGGGTTGAGGTTTTTCAGCCTCAGTGTTAAGCAACTGTCTGATATCTCAACATTTACAATATCACATCTTTTAATTCTGGTCCATCCATGATGTGCCAATTAGAATGACAATGTAAGACCTTGTTTTCTTTACTATGGAGCTTTAACTAATGCCATAATGGTTAATTTTGGGAAGATGGCATTAATGTTCAGATGCTTTTAAGTGAGGCACATGTATGATAGTAATGATAAAATGTTTAAGATTTAGACACTTTACATTTACCTTACTTGAAGAGAATGACAAATATGATGAATGATAGTAACACTGTGTTTACTACCAAGAAACTTACTTCTTTTTATCTGCCCATAATACTGGCATACATATGGCATTGCCGGCAAAATTGAAAGTATGAATTGCTTACTATTATGTCTGTTGTATATACAGTTGAACATGTATTAGTGGTTACCTGGATAAAACAGTCTGTTGCTTGCAGCTACCAGCAACATATAGGTATATTTCAAACAGTCATCTTGGTAATGAGAGACCACTTTCGTCTGGTCTTTTATGCCTACTGCTTTATCCAGGTTTGACTTTACAGTGTGGCACAGAGCACAGAATGTTTGCACATTTCAGAATATACTCAGAGAACTGCCTCTGCTCAATTATTTCCATGGAGAAATGTGGAAAGTTTGAACCTTTGCAAGTTTAGTAAATGAATTCTTTCTTACAGTTGGTCTTTTCTTGCTCCACTTCCATTCAATTGCATTGATGTTTAAAATGTCTTTAAATTGTGATTTGAAAGGAAAAGGTTAGCTTTTTCTGTTTCATTGTTTCAAAGATTAGAATATTATCTCACTGTGCAGTTTTATGAGGAGATTAAAGAATTTTAAGTTGCAAATTTGACATTGTCAGTTACAAAGATAAGCTTTAAATAAAATGGCAAGGTTTGGTACTGGACAGTTTTCAGTTACTAAGCTTGATTGTTTAGTACAATTATACTACATTGCGATATAAACCTGTTTAACTGTACTTGCAGCATATGTATTCTATATATAATAACCATGTATCGAGAAATGTCAATATTGATTTCTAGATTAAAGTCACTCTCAACAACATGCCAAAAACTTCGACCCCACTATCCTATTAGATGAACTTAGCATACAAATAAAGGGAAAACATGTCTCGGCTTTGTAACGAAAGGTTACATTCCAATCTATTTCGAAGGCGTAGGACTGTGTCAAAGTAATCGTATTGCTTCAATAAAAACTGCTTAACCAGCACGATAGCTTCTGCAGGTATTCAACCCTAGTGGACACCTTACTTATTGATTATATATATTCAATAAAAGCTGTCATTGCTTTTACAAACAAGGTGTAATCTTATTTGTGTGTCCGACAATAAAAAGTAATAAAGATTATGCGGCTATTGTCACTATTGATTTATCTGTATAACCTAATTAAGAATTCAGTGTATTATTTATATACTGTAGATATAATACATGGTAAACGGGACTATACAGTGTAATGGGACTTTATTTCGCTTAGCTATAGATTAAGGCTACAGTTTTTCAGGTCAGTGAGTTGTGAATTGATTTAAATATTTCGATATTTCGTAAAAGTTTCATAAACGAGATTGTTTCAGTAAATAGTTTAGCGCGAGTAAAATAGTTTGTAGTAAATGCTGTCACGCAGAAAACTGTTGAGACGTGCCCTAAAATATTTAACGATAGTATAGTATACTTCATATATAGCGTATCAGATTCAAAACAAGGTTGGGAAAGCAATCTGTGGGTGTATTCTTAAGTAAAGAACTTTTATATGTTTTGTTGAGTTATTTAAATATTATGAAATTGTTTGTCTGGATGTAAATTTTTTGGTGAGTAGTTTTCTTTCATATACAAGGTGTTTTTGAAATGTTTGTGCGTGTTTTTGTGGTTACGAGTTGAATATACTTGTTTGAAAAAGTGTAGAAATATTGATGTAACATGTATATAATTTGCTGCAAAAGTGTTATCGATCACTGAGGGATGGGCTTTTAGACATTCTATTTTAGTGTGTTTAGTTGTTAGATTTTAGCTGAACTAGATCACAGATATAGTCAGTTCTATTTTGAGAGCTTAGTCACCAAATTGTGATATGTTTAATTGCAAAAGGAAAATGAGCAAACATTACAGAAACCAAACACATCTAGGGCAGTAGATATTTCTGACATTTGCAACTTCTTTGTTGTCTTCACTCAACAGTGTTGTTTTCTGAGCACTGTGCTTTATACTCAGTGTCTGGCAGTGGTAGTTCTTCCATTTTTGTTTAAACATGTTTCGATAAGCTGGAATCCTGGTGCCTAATGAAGCAATGTTAAAAATAAGCATATTGAATGAAATAAACATACAAACACGTACTAATGTCTTCTTTGTAACAGGAAGATTAGTTTTAAATGACTGCTGTTACTGAATATAAGCTTTTCTTCATGTTCATAGGGTAAGAAAAATGCATTTCATAGTTAATACAAGGTACAGTATTTCAAGTACCTAACACAAGTGGATGAACTAAATAATCTTGTTTGAAGTTTGCTTGTTTGTACAGATACAATGCTGATTTGTTGAGAAGTTTGAGATATCTCTGTGCAGTAGATAGTTGTACCTTTAAGGTCACATGCCATTTACTCAAATCATGATTGCACTGTAATATAATGGAAATTGTCTCAGGGTCCTGTACTGGCATGCTTGCCTCACAAATTGTTGTCCAGAATTCTCTCTTTCAGCAAGATGTGAGAATTAAAGTAATATTTATAATAGTGCCTGCATTATGTACCTCATATTATGATACTTTAAAGTTGGGAATTTCTTAGGCCAGAGTGGAAAATATTCAAAAGATTAATTTTAAGTCTGTTGTTTACACTGGAAGCAATGTCGTTTTTTATTAAAAGTCATTTAAGGTACATGTAAGATTAGAAATTTACTTTGTATTGGAATTGAGAAGGGTTAACTTATGTCAAAGCAATTTATACAAACATGAACATCCAGACTAACTGCAATTGCCAACTAATGTCAATACTGCCGCACTGCAGTCTATTCCCAAGTGATTTCTCCTGCATTGGAGTTCTTAATGAACATTTCAGAGATTGTACAACTGCATTTAGAACATTGTAGATCTTGAATTAACTGAATTAGAATTGTAAAGTTTGACCTCTGTCCACCATCCTGAATTTGTTCAGTTTAGATAAAAAAGGTGTAGATGCATGCCAGGGTACAGCATAGAATCATTTGAAGGTGTTCAGGTAGAAACTGTGAAAGAAGCTCTGTATTGACTGATAAATCTTCTTGTAACCTGTGTACAATTTGAATTTGTCAGACATTTACAATTGCATGTAAAATGCTAAGAATTAGATATTTGGAAATACATTGTATACCATAAAGATATTTAAAAGAAATTTTATTTGTAACTAATTAATATTTTAAATATTCATTTAACTAATTTCATGGCTTTATTGTTTCTATATGTCTGAATGGTCACATTAGTTGGTAATTACAACCATCTAAGTACCCAGATGTTAACTCAGACAGACAGACGAACAAACAATTCTAAACACATATTTCAATTAATTCTGCTGAAAAGTAACTACCGATATACAAATTTTGTTTTGTGTGAAGAATTACAGGCTAGCTTGAATATTCTATAATATGAATATGTTTTATTAAGTTGATGCATTGAAAATCAATGTTGCATCTGAGACTTGTCAATAACCCAAGTTGTAGAAGGCTGATGTATTTACATGCTTATTAAGACCTTTTATACATACGGGCCAATTTCAAGCTCAATTTGAAAAGAAACAAGATAGCATATTTTCAGTCTTGCATTTAAATACCTGATGGTTTCAAGGAATGTGAAAAATCTTCTGTAATAAGATACAAATCAATACCATGCTATATTTATTTTCAATATCTTATTATCCAGGCTTTAGTGATAACATTACTTCAAATCAAATGACTTGAATTTTGATATGATTGTTTTATGAGTGCTTTTGTATATGTGTTTGTATTTATGTCAATACTTTAACAAACAAGAAGGTTTTATGTTTATGGGTTTGACCTCAATTTGAAAAGATGAAGTAATAATTTTTTTTTTGTTGGAGTTAGATCATCTGAAATGTTCTCAAATGTGTTATTGTATAGCTTAAAGCTAAGTTTTCAGATTGTTTGGGTCTTTGTTCATAAGTCCAGTGTTTAGAGTTATTTCTATTTGTAAAATTGGACATGCAAAGATATCTGCTAAGTTACATACGCACAGAGTGGCCTTGTTTTATTCAGCCTGGTTTTCGTGCCTCGGCCAATCATCTATTAAACAGTAAAATGGACCACTTATTCCTTACATACAAAAGGTATATACAGTACAAGAGTTCAAAGTTTTCAATAGTTTTGTGTAGATTGCTTTTTGATAGCCATCATTAATTGTAAGTCAATTTCTTTCAAAAATTGAAAGAAGTCATTTGCATAGAAATGTTAACAAAATATCATTCATGTATATGTTATAGAATGTTATGAACAGCGAATGTTTTTTATGGTTGAGTAAGAATGTATTACTTTTTCATACAGATGTTTGATTCAATTAAGGTGTCAAACATATTGAAGTAAAATTGATTCAGATATGGCAGATGAAACTGGCTCATTCATCCGAAATGATCTTGATAAGTTTGGATAAAATGTCATTTTGAAATCTTTTTCATCATTGATTATGCTCAGGAACACCTTTGCTAACCAGCTGGCTTGGGGATAAAACAAAAATGTCAACTGAAAGATTAAGCCAATTGTTTACTGCAGACGTATTTGCCTTGATATTATGACTATTATTCAGGGTAATAACAACACTGGATGTTTAATACAAACTGTTACTAATAGGCCAGATGATATGTTAAAACAAGTATAGGTGTAACTCTGGTATTTATTTATTACATTCTTTCTTTTTTTATGTTTCAGTATTAGTGTAAGAACAGTTGATTCCTTAGAGAGCCCCCAGACCGGTATTGGATCTTTCGGTGTCAGTCTTACAGAGTCACACACAGTACCGTCTTCAGACTCCACTCAGTTTGAAGAAATCATAGACCTCACAAGTGTTACAACAAAACCTTTAAAGATCGGTGAAGGTTTAGTGAACCATAGTGAGGATTTACTGAACTTGAACAATGTAGATGGAGTAGACAATGGGCATGTGAGTGAGGACGGAGACGCTAGTTCTCATACCATTGGTAAACCTATCATAGCGTTTGAGGAGAATGCAACAAGAAGACAAGATGTCACAGGTACACATCCTCGAACTTACTGTTAGAATATATATGCAACTTGTGCACACAATAGTTTGTGTAAATGTGAATCTGTGAAGAAGAGATACTTTAGAAGTACTGTACACATAGGATTAGTGTGCACAAAGAGCATTATGTAACCCCCTTGGCATTTCTAGTGTATGTCGTTAATTTATGTTGACTGGATGCTCTGAACCTAATGCACAAATAGGTTGTCAATACGCCAGCTGGTAGTGTGCATATAAGGTATTGTATATGTTTGAAGCTAGTGTACACTTAGGGGGTAGTACACACACACACACACACAAGATGTGCACTAAAGTTGGTGTGCATCTGGTATACAGTATTATACCTTGCCACAGCCTAAACCATGTTCTCTTTTTCTCCATTCAGTTTTCTGAAAATTGTAAGACATTGAGTAAAGAAGAACAGTAAGCAGATTCTCTTCAGTTTAAGGGCTAAAAACGGTAAATCACATCAATAATGTATTGTAAACTTTGCTTTCTTTCAGACCTCTTGTCTTGAAGACACAACTGATGTTAATGCATCCATGGTAACTGCAGATCTTTCATCCAGTCAGCACACAGAATCCAGCATGGACAAACATGATGCTATTGGGGCGTCACAGCACTCCCCGAGTGTCAACAGTACACGTAAATCTAACAATACAGACTTTAAATACGTCTCTGTCGGTAACCATTTGGATTACACAACTCATTCTGGCAGGTACTCTGACAATTTATTAAGCCAGAATTTAGAAACTGACCCAGAAAAACTGGAAAGAATAGACAATATGTGGTCAGAAGCAGAAGATGTCATGGGACGTCAATATTCAGAGACAAGTAAAGTGTTGGAAGTGTATGGTATTGGGGAGGGAGAGGAGGACAGTGAAACGGAGGAGGGACAATTGTGGAGAATGGTCCAGGGTGATGCACCCTACACTCTTAATCTTATATGAGTCTATAGAAAGGATTAAGAATTTTCCGTGTTGTTTACTACATAATCTTAACTAGTCTGTGTTTTGAAGAATTAACTAATTTTACTAGTCTGTGTTTTGAAGAATTAACTAATTTTTACTTACATGGACTGTATTAGCCAGGACAATTTTTGAAATCAAATTTATGTTTATTGTAAAGAAAGTGAATTGAATAACATTGGTGCAATAGTACCTCATTTTATGTGTGTTTGGGACTAACAAAGGGAAGCAAATCTTATTTAATTCTGTTACTGGCTACATCTACATCGTTTAACACTAATACCATGTCAAGTGCATTTATTAAGACTTAAGATGGTGCTTCAATGATTTTAACCATGAAAATCATCCATTTGACTAAAAAATATTCAAGGTTGTTGTATCAGCTTAAAGAATGCTGAATGAATCTTAGTTGAATTCTGTGTAGGTGCCAAATCCTGGATCATTATTACCTCCCTTCATTCATTAGACTCGTGAAGTAATTACCTCCCCGGCATTTTGTGTTCTTTATTATATATAAAAGCTGTGATCCTACTAGTGATATGTGTAAAAAGTACTGTAATGTTTCAAACTTATCTAAACAGAACTTTTAGAGAAATATGTCTACATGTATGTAAATTTTTACAGAAATCTGGATATAAGATAATAAACCTGAGATCTTTACCGTCTGCTTGGTACCTTTGAAATTGAATTATTCCCTGCCAATCAAACAGCTTAGTGTTAACATTGGTCTTGGAGAAACAGTTTTTTCTGTACAGGCCCAAAACATATTTAATGCCCTTTTGTTGAAGAAGCAAGCTATCAAATGGTCTTGTATGAAATACTGAATTTTGTTTTTGTTTTAAAGTTCAAGATTCTAGAGGGAAGATGCATATTTGGCTTTGTTTGAGACATTACAGTGCTGTAAAATGGTATAAAATGTATATATAACTGGTTGTTATGACAACATATTGTGCTGAACTGTCATCTATGTGTTATATTTATTGTTGGAAATAATATATGTAATCTTACAGTGTGCTTCAGTGTTTCAAGTGCGATTGCAACTGTCTAACGCCATTTCTTGATATATTTGTAATACCAAACTGTAGGTTATACCTGCAGAAGTGTAATTATTCACTATTTTTCATGCTTTTCATTCCACTGGCAAATAAAGAAATCAACATTTACAACAAATCTCTAGAAGACAAGTACAAGTCTGTGAAATTAATGAACTGCTCAAGTAAAATTTAATATGTAGAAAATTTACATAAGTTAACCAGTTACACATTAAAAAACAGTAAAACTGATATATGGTAACATATGTAACCTTTTTCATTATTATAAGGGTTCTAAATCACTTTTTATGCATAAGCTGAGTTGTTGTAAGACCAAATATAAACAAAGATATATATATGCGTACTCTTTTAGCGAAGTTGAATACAGATATCATAGTGCAAGTGCTACAAGAATTTCTTATGTATTATTCAGATAGCAGACTATTGAAATTCATATTTTACCAGATTTTTTCAAGTGAGTGAAGTGTAACACTAAGCGGAAGATGTAAGTGTAAACAAGGCCTGATTATGTGTAAACAGGGTCTTTCTAATATTTTTTATGCTGATATATTTTCAAAGCACCACGAGTCAGTGTCGATCATAGGTCATCATCACACGTCATCATTTGTGTATGTTATTTATTTGGATTGAATGATGAATAGTCCGATCATTGTATTAAATTTCAAGATTCATAAAAAAAGGACTTTGGCATTAGTCCGCGGCCAGTATGTTGCACGGATCATAAGTATAGGATATGCGTGGAAATAGTGAATTTAGTAAATGTGTGTAAAGTCTGAAGTAACCAGTAAAGAAAACATTGTCTACATTCTATTAGTGAGCCATACAGAACAAAATTTTCTTTATAAGTCAGTACGGTAAATGGATGAGAGTAATTTTTACAGTTTATACAAAAGAAGAAATATCCAGCTGTTTTTTTTTCCACAATTTATTGAAACACTTGTGAAAAGCAATTAAATCTAATACTGGGTTAGTAGTTGAGAAAATCTACATTGAGCTGCTGGATATGCTGTCTTATTACGAAATATATATCTGCAGGTTGTGCATTATTTTGAAGTTTTTCTTTATATATATATATATACACAATTTGCATCTTGAACAGTGTTACAAATGTACAACTCTTAGAAACAGTTACTGTGTTCTGGAACTATTAAAAATGAAACATCTTACAGAAGTGATTTAATCAAAGATTTTCTGTTATTTAGATATTTGTATGATCTCTAAAAGTTAACACATAAGTTTCTGAATCTTTGTGTTTAATACTGTAATATGAATTATGTAGCAATTTATAATTTTATAGAGTTTTTCAACAATGTTTTATACTTCTATACACTCAGTTAGAAATAGTGATACTGGATAAGTTATTTTTATGTCATATTTTGAAGACTGAAAAGGCTGTGGGTATTGTTTATTTTCTAAAACACTTTCATATCTGTTTATAAACCTTTTGAAAAAAAGTGTGTATTTTTGTCTCAAATTGTGATGATTCTTGTTACAGTTAACTTCAAAATGATCTTTCATGACATTGGTTCTTGTCACAGATACTGTGTTTTCCTGTCTGTACCATATTGATTTGCAGAATTTCGTTTCTCATACAGAATAGTTGTGTTCTATACACCCTGGCATGTGAAAGTACTTGTTTCAATGTCCACACTGTTTCACATTGTACTGGTCAAGACAAGGGATCTGAAATATATCTATGGACCAGCTTTTGTATGTTAAATGAAATAGAAAAAAATGTAAAACATGTAAATTGGTAGATTTTCATCTCAGTATTGTTGTTGCAGAAGAACGTGAATGTATTTATGAAAACTGCTCTAGTCAACAATATTTCTTAATCATGATTGGATGAATGTAGGCGGTTTTACTCTGACAAAAGAATACATTTTAGCTTGGACTAACATTGTGAACCATGATCAGTCTGCAAGACCATACAGTCTGATCATGATATGCTTTGCTCTTCCATTGATCACCCCTTCAAAAAATAAATAGTACTGTCCAGTCATAAAGATTGACAACTCGTATTCTGGAAAATTAACAGGGTGAGAATTAACTGACTTCTATATAACAACTTAAATAATGTTTGAAAAGTTGTATCGAAACCTTGATACAGACACTTACCAGGTGTTATCACTAGCTTACATAGAATAGTTGGACATCTGTCCTGAGAATGGAAAACTACCAATAGTCTAAATGTGTTAGTTGTTTCGTTGAATTTATTCTGTAGTTTGGTAAATGGAAGTCTTATAATTTCTATTTTGTGAAAACATAAACTATTTTTGTTTTGCTCAAGATGCTGCAAATTTTATTGCCTTTGTGCAGAAAATATTCAACATTCTATCTTCATGTATTAGAAGATATTCATACATTTATAGAAGTAGTTACTGTTCATGGATTTTGAATCGATTTTCAGTGGTTGAAGTCAAAAGATACTTCTTGGTGTTTTCTAAACAACCCTTTTCTATCTTTTGTCATCAGCTACAAATATTATTAATCAGTTTATGCTTGTTTTGTTTTTTCATGGAAACTTTCATATTTGTTAAATGCACGAAGTGCTAAACTTATTTGACATCAGTTCATGGGATTCCTTTTTCGAAATTTCTAATGTGAAAAGAAGGGTCCATTTGGTTTCCTCCTTAAGTTTGGTTGCGGATTTTATGTGTTTGTGTGCCAACCAGACTGCTTTCGGTGTCAATCAAGGTATTCTCGTGTAAACCTGCTCACTTTCCTCTTTCTTTGGTCCTTGTCTTTCTTGCATCCTCTTATACGCAACATTTTTTCCAGTCCAAGTCTGTAATGTAATATTCTGCTAAAGGTACGGGATAATTTTAATCAATATTACAGTTTCTTTAAACTTCCTCTTAAAGTTGTATCCGCTGGTGAATACATGACTGTCTTACCATTTAAATGACCTCACAGTTAGTTGCAATTATTTCTTGTGTTAGTGTACAGTTTAATAATGATAGTGGGATGTTATCACCAGGAAAGAGCATGTTTCACAGTTGCTATAGTGATGAGGAGTATGAATTTCAATCCTACCATTGTTTCTATAGTTACCAGGGATATATTGTAAGTTGGAAGGGAAGTTATCATTGGTGAGGTCCACTGAAGTTTTCTTTATTTGGGAACTTGGTACACGAAATTTGTTATCAAGGCTTATAAACTACCCACTGCCCTTCATTCTAGGAATTTCCAGTGTTGAGGTAAAATATGTTGACTTGTATGCACATGTTAGTTTTTTTACGTCCTTAGTATTCCCATCTTGATAAACCTTTTTTTTCTTTATGGACATTTCCTTTTATCACTTCAGCTTTGTCTTACAGTTTAGTTTTATATGAATGCTTTGTTGACTTATTTTCGCATAAGGAGGAAAACAAACCTTGGACACCTTTTCTATCAGTTACTGGTGAAAGATCATTTTAATTCAGATGCGTTATGAAAATATTTGACGATATACTTTGTAATGGATGCTACAGTTGTGCATCAAAGTTCTTGAAGGTAGATTTGTATCTCGTGGTTTAATTCTGTTTTACAGGTACGAAGTGTACATAAAGACGAATTTAACCATTATTGTCTATTGGAAAGGTTCTTTTCTTGAATTTGGAATATAGTGAAGGGTTTATTGATGAACATACAATTTTTATGTTGGCTGAACAAAGAAACTTTCAAGGGTTCATTGACTTAATGGAAGTTTCGGAATTATTTTTTTTAGCCATTCCCAGTTTTCCTTCTGGTTTCCATAACTTTGTGTATTTTTGGACTAATTTACATTAACAGGTAGATGAATTTTGAATTTGAAATTTATTAATACAATACTTCTGTTTTAAATCAAGCATGTTGTTAATGAACTATTCTTTTATATAGTTATATGTACAGAGCAAAGTTTA
The DNA here is from genome assembly GCA_022818135.1 of Saxidomus purpurata. NCBI lineage: Eukaryota > Metazoa > Mollusca > Bivalvia > Venerida > Veneridae > Saxidomus > Saxidomus purpurata. The sequence continues at coordinate 253,031 of JAFMSR010000046.1, forward strand.
AATGGAATGACAATGTACTAGGCATGGTGTTTGGTATTAACCTATTTAATGGAATTTACTCTTTACTTACCTATATAATAAATAAAAAATGTACTAGTTATGGCATGGTAGGCAATGTAATATTTTTCCCCTAATCTTGAAATGGTTTAAAGCTTCTGATATGTACTAAAAAGTTCACTGTATGATGTAGAAATTTTTAATTTACATTTTATGTAGTGGTTACTACATATTTATTAAAATCCAGTTAAAGCTTTGATGCTTGCACAGTTTGAAAGAAGGCAAACTGAAAATAACAGTAAAATTCTGCTGGTTCAGATGGTTTATAGATAATGTTCAAAACTTATACATGGTGTTTGTAAATGTCTGTTTTCTGTAAAAAGCATGCTTGAAAATAGACGTTGTGACACATGTATGGGTATACAGTACAAATCTTCACCTATGGTTTGTAGGTTGTTTTTTCGATTAACTCTTACAGAGGCGTGAGAAAGTGATACGTGAATGTTTCGTTGTTTGGCGACACTTAATAAAGTGTGACTTTCTTTTTTTTTTTGCACATTGATACATTATGCTATGTATTGTTTCAGTAAAGTGGAATAATAAATGCAAAATGCATTTGTATTGCTTCTGAGTTGTTTCTTCTAGCTCACTGTCCAAACGATTTCTAGTTTTTGCCCCCAAGTGATCGAGTTACAAACTTGATCTAAAGTCAATCAAAACAGATTTTCTGACCAACTTTCAGGAAGATTGGGATCAAAATGTAGACTTCTATTTACAAGATGTTTATGGTTTGGCCTGGTGACCCTAGACTAAGTTTTTTACACTGTATGACCCAGTTTCAAAACAGTTTTCATCAAGGTAAGACATTCTGACCAAGTTTTAGGATGATATATGGCCTCCGAGTGATCACAAGGTAAATGTGGACAAACGATTGACAGATTGAACCTGGTAGTTAATAAAGGCTCTCTTTGTGCTGCAATGTTGTTTCAAATCACTACTGTAAATATAGTGTCACAAGTTAGTGTATACTAATTCATTAATTCATTTTAGCTCTATTATGAAAAAAGCTTGTACCTTACCGCTCCTGTGTCTGCTTCCTGGAAAAACCAGTACTGGTGTCGTATAAGGTACGGTCGTGAGTCCAGTGGCCACAAAGGATCCCCAAACTGCCTATTAAAAGCTAACTTGACTTATCATTATGAGCAAGTTGTATTATATTTGTAACAAAAGAGTAGCATAGATGGTCAAATTTCTGATTTATTTATATGCACAGCAATGTGTAAAGTGAGTATAATTCATTTAACTCTGAATATCGCGACACATTTGTACTGTGTTAGTCATATTGGTCCGGCTCCGTTTTGCGATATACTTGTATACAGGTATATCCTTGCACGTACACCAGTCTATTGGTCACACAGAGTGCTGTTGCGGAGGTCAGTATAGTTTATGTAAAGAGAAGACTTCGATTTGAAACAATGCTGACAACTATGATACAAAATGTTGTAATTTGATGAGCACTTAACCTATTTGTGTCGTGCTTATTACCTCATTAGTTGTCATCTACTGCCCTTGCAATGTGTACCACTGTCTTCTGCTGCCCTTGTTATGTGTACCGCTGTCAGCTGCTGCCCTGGTATGGGTACCATTGTCATCTATTGCCCCATTATGTCTACAACTGTCATCTTGCTGCCCTGGTTATTTGTACTTATGTCATCTGCTGCCCTTGTGATGTGTACCACTGTCCACTGCTGCCCTGATAATGTGTATCATTGTCATCTATTGCCCCCCCCCCATAATGTGTACCATAGGCCTTTGTAATGTGTACCACTGTTGGGTACTGTCCTAGTAATGTGTACCATTGTCATCTACTGTATTAGTTATGTGCACCATTGTCATATACTGCCCTTGTAATGTGTACCACTGTCATCAGCTGCCCTTGTAATGTGTACCACTGTTGGGTACTGCCCTAGTAATGTGTACCATTGTCATCTACTGTATTAGTTATGTGCACCATTGTCATATACTGCCCTTGTAATGTGTACCACTGTCATCAGCTGACCTTGTAATGTGCACCATAGTCATCTACTGCCTTTGTTATGTGCACCATTTCATATACTGCCCTTGTAATGTGTACCACTGTTGGCTGCTGCCCTTTTAATGTGTACCACTGTCATCAGCTGCCCTATTAATGTGTACCATTGTCATCTAGTTCCTGTGTTATGTGCAACATTGTCATATACTGCCGTTGTAAAGTGCACCACTGTGAACTGCTGCCCTGGTAATTTGTACCAGTGTCAACTGCTGCCCTGGTAATTTGTACCACTGTTGGCTGCTGCCCTGGTTATGTGTACCATTGTCATCTACTTCCCCTGTAATGTGTACCACTGTCAGCTGCTGACCTGGTAATGCTGGTATGGGTACCAATGTCATCTATTGTCCCCGTAATGTGTACCACTGTCAGCTGCCGCTTTGGTAATGTGTACCATTGTCATCTACTGCCCTAATAATGTGTACCACAGTCAGCTGCTGCCCTTTTAATGTGCACCATTGTCATCTACTACCCTCAAGTACCAAGACATTCCTGTTTAGAACTTGACTGCAACCTAAAAATAACGATACTCTTCTGGGGCGTATAACCGAGGAAAACATTAAGGTCGTAACATAGCATGGTGGTAAACCTTAGTTGAACATTTGTAAAAAACTTCATTTTATTGCATATAAATGTCTATTTCAATTTGAAATCATGAGCACCACCACATGCTTTGTTTTATCTTACTGTACAAACAAATCATGGACATGTAGCTGGTGGCTTACAATGGGTATGAAAAGATAACATATTTTAGAAGTTTATCAATAAAACATCATTGTTAAAATGTGTTTCATTAAAAGAATGTCAAGAAATATCGTTTTGCTTGTGACAGATGTCATATGAATCAAAGTTTTATAATGTTACAGAAAGGCGGATTATCGTGATGACAAAAGCACACATGGCAAGTTCAACAACAGTTCGTAATTCAAGTCTCTAAATACATGTCATGTTATCCCATATAGCACTAGACAGTCTTTTCCCAAAGCACTTTTCCGTCAAACATCAATTTTTCAACTTTACTATTGTCTAAATGAGATCTAATAATAAATGGGTAATACCTATATAATCTATCACAGGGAACACTGACAGTTGAATTGGAGCACGTGCGCGGCGTGCACAAGTTCACCTGCCCGTACTTCCTTTTAATGACTGCAAGCATATCTTTCGGCACAAAATACGCATCATCCTCGAACACAACTTTTTTGCGAGGAAATATATCACTTTTTGGAAACAAAGTTCGGTAACTAATGACGCTATCCGAGTCTCTGATATGCGTTGAATTATCTATGTAGAAAATAATATGAATAAAGGGAAATAACTCATTACTATTATTTTGTGACTTATTCGATTTAGTTATATCCTTCGTTAATTTCCACAAATTTGCTTTACCCACTACACGATGTAGATGGAAGCCTGAAATTTTGCTAAGAATACTAAACGACTCGTCCTTCTGCTGCATGTCCATCCACACGTCGACGTCATCGTCCCACGGGATGAGACCAGCGTGCCTGTAAGCACCTATCACCGAACCCCCATACAGCATATAGGTCAAATTATACTTTTCGCACGTTAATTTAAATGCTCGTAAAATTTCTAGAAGTGTGAGGAATTCCTTTTCTGAGAGCGTCTGTCGGAAAACTTGTAAGGTCTTGTTTGTGTTGTTAGACATACGACTCCTTGAGTTCCAGCGAGGAAGAATTCCAAGGGATTTGGACGTAAACACTTTTCTGCTCGAGCTAGTATTTCGTTGAACAACATTAATTCCCAGCGTATTGGATTTAAACACTTTTCTGCTTGAGCCAGTATTCCGTTGAACAACATTTAACTTATTTACTGAATCATGCTCTGTCTCAGACGCCGATTTAAATACATTGCTATGTATCCATAAAAGTAACGCTAAGTAGATGACAATAACAATGCCGATTGACCTATATCCGTACAATCTTATTTTATTTTTCATCGTCCGAGCAAAACAAGTTCATTTTCTGTTTCCTCTTTACATCATAAATCCATATCTGCACATCATTTTACAAAACTAGTGCCAAGCACACTCCTCTACACAATCAATGTGTAACATACATGTACTACTATTTATAGTTCAGTCTAAGGCCAGGCAAAATTATCGCGGTGTTCTCCGACGTAGAGATGCGATGAGTGTCATGTAAATAATGAATTTAATCTAAGGACGGCTGATAACTGCTAGTAACCGGCAACACTTTGAACAGCAGGTTATTCCCCTTTAGTCGAACGTGCTAGGAGCTAGCGAGGCACCGTGGCATACCCGTGACCCTAAATCAAGTCCAAATACACAGTATAACATAACAAAACAATAATCTTTATTTGCAGTTGACAAGATACATATAAAGTTACAAGCAACATAATCTAACGTGAGCGATTGAACCGACCGCGCAGATGTTGACGTGAGCCTACTCGTTTAATCTGGTCACAACAGTAACCACCTTCCACCTCACATACTACCCAGAACGGGGATCGGACCTGGATTGCATTTGTCAGAATCGGGTGCTCTAACCAGAAAGCAAGTTTCATACGGTGCATCCCTTAATGTATCACATGAGAACATGACATATGGAAACTGTGATCCTCTTAGAGTATGAAATCATTTTAGCAGTGTAGCTAGTAAGAGCCCTACTCCCATCGTGTTGAACCTACAGGTTGACCCCGGTGATTTGTGCTTAAAAAAGCATGAGTCAGCTTGTTAATATTGCAACTACAAAAAAGTAAATACACTTTATTAGAATAAATGAAGCAGAAGTGACCAACATTGAAATGTATATCACCAGGTACTCTTTACTGTAATTGAGTGCAGTTCAATTCAGTTATGTGCAGTGCAGTACAATGCAGTTCAGTTCAGTGCAGTGCAGTTTTAACAGTTCCGTTGTGTGCAGTGGACCAGGACCATTTCATATTTTTAGGCAGTGGTCAACTCAAGGATGCAACTGAGCAAGTTTGGTAATGTCCTACAGTTGGTTCAAGAAGAGAAGCCGTTTATTTAGTAGCAGGGGCTCCTGTGTGCGATGAACCGCAACTATTTCCTCTCAAGAAAGCAGTCATTGTAAGGATGTTACAGAGCAGCTTTGGTGACACCCTGTATCATTGGTTCATACGAAAAGCTGTTTAAAGATATTCTAGTTTTAGTAACACTGGCCCCCAGCTGTGTGCAGTTGACAAAATCCATTTCCTATTTCTTGAAACTTTCTACTAAGCACATTCGGTGAATTTCTTACCAAACCCGTTTTCTATTTTTAGTAACAGGGGCCCCCGAAACCATTTCTTGTTCTATGAAAGGAACGAATGCAAGGGTATTCATCACTGTTTCAACAGTAAAGCTGTTTAAAGATATTTCTATTTTTAGTATCACATGCCTGTGTGCGGCTGACTGCAACCATTTTTCTTTCAATTTAAAGAGGCAAATGCGAGAAGAAGCTTTTTGAAGATGTTTTTATTTTTAGTAACAATGGCACAAAACCATGTCCTGCTTTTTGACAGTGATCAATGCAGGGGTGATACAGAGCAAGTTTGGTAACTGTCGTATTGGGGTCAATGCATGTATGCTACAGAGCGAGGTTATTTAAAATCTTACATGTAGTTTCAGAGAACAAGAGCTCTAAGTGGAATGTTGATAATGGACGATGACCCATCATACCCATAGCTCATTCAGAACCTTATGCTCAAATGAGCAAAAAATAAAGTACAAGTAGATATATGTCATAAATGGGGATGCCAGTTTGTAATCTAGCAGTTCAGTGATGTTAAAATTGATGATGAGGTAACGATTTATATAAACAAGGTTATTACACAAGCATCCGTTCGTGCGTCAGGCACAACACTTTTTTTTTCGAAAAAAAACAACTCGCCAAACTTTCAAATGCCAACTGGCATTAGGTATTTTTTTGATTTACATGTATTATAGATGGTAATGTGGTGGTATTTACATGTATTATAGATGGTAATGTGGTGGTATTTCATGTGCTATTTGCTCGTTTGAACTTCCCAGATACGTGACTGTCTTCCTGACGGTTTCATTCATAAACGCCAACGTTTCTATGAGCGTGTTGTTAATGTAAGATCTCGTTATAAACGGATAAAAACTTAACAGGTCCTCACATGGCACAGAAACCGTATTGTTAATCTCTACATAAAACAAATGTGTAAAGTCATGAGAGGTACAATTTTCAAAACTAGATCTACCATACATTTTTTCGAGGTATGTCAGCATTTTATTTGGTACGAAAAATTCTTCATCTTCAAACAATGCTTTCCTGACTGGAAATATATCGTCTACCAAAACTGTAGTTCTTTCTTTCAGAGAGGTTTCTGTGTCAAATATGTGTGTTGAATTCCCGGTAAAGAAGTAAATGTCTATATAAGGAAATCGTGGATCTTGATTTGGATGACGTATGCTACCTTTTCTCGAAGCGTTTGACATTTTCCACAAATTTTTCGTATAGGCAGACTGATGGAGTATTATATCTGCTGTATTGTTCAGAAGAAGCCTTGCTTTTTCGGCTTGCTGGAAGTCCATCCAAACATCAATGTCATCATCCCATGGGACAAATCCGGCATGCCTGTAAGTGCCGAGCACAGAACCACCGGTTAACATGTACGTGAGAACATTCTCTTCCGACACCTGCTTTAACTTTCTCAGTAAACCCATTAAAATGTCGTAATCATCCTGTGTCATAACCGGTTTAAACGACAATAATGCTTTATCTGTCACACCTGACGCGTTAAGGCGACACCTATCTTGCCAAGCAGGTAGCTTGCCGGCTAGACTTTGCTGTGTAGATTCGTTTGGTTGTTGTTCCAAAGTATCGTAGGTAATATTTCCATAAATATTAAGCTTTTCGGCTGCTTTGCTTATTGTTCGAGTTTGTTTAGTTTCTCCATTGTATAAAAGTATCAGTAACGGAATACTGACAACATAAATCCAGGCAGCCGTGTTACAACATTTTCTTTTCTTAGATCCCATTTTGTATAGATTGAAATTAGGTATTCTTTACGTCTTTAACAATGATATGAGCACACATACATCTTGTAAACTGCAGCAATGCTCCTTTCACTCTAATGACTAATGGTAACATTGACGCCTATAATCTACGTATTACTTTATCTAAACAGAATCTCAAACTCTGTATAGTCAACATTCAATTAGTTACATTTAGACTTCTGGCTGACATATGTCGCACTGTAATGACAAGATCTATACACATATGTTCAATTGAAAACCAATAAAATCTATAGCAACTGTCGTATACAATGTACAACAATCATGGTTGTGGACATTGAAAGGCGTTTACTGTACGTGTCTTCATCTTTATCCTACTAATTTTTTTATTCTCGATTGCGAAACAAGTTCTTACAACTTCTATAAATTGCTCTCGAAACTCATTCCAGATGGAATCAACCCCGAACCCGGGACCCTTCGATCCTGAGGCGAACACGCTACCAAAGCGCCAAGACAGCTCCGCTGCTTTTTTCAAATTGTGTTACTGCTTTATAGTCAAATGTTTTTAAGAAAAAAAGAAACTAAAGTAGATCTAGATTTAATTCAACTGTCCAGAAGAAGGTCAGGTTATCCCCAGTCCACTCATCATACTTGTTCAATAGGAAAAATGCCCCGTTCCTTACGTGATTTTCGTTTGATTTACCCGACAGCCAGGTCCTACTGTATTATTTATTTCCTATCCTTCAAGAAGCTAATTTTAATTCTTTTTGTCCTTTCTCATGATAAGCGTCATTCAAAATGAAAACCCGTTGGGGCTGCTTCACTAACCCACTTATAGCTACTTTGGGGCTGCTTCACTAACCCACTTATAGCTACTTTGGGGCTGCTTCACTAACCCACTTATAGCTACTTTGGGGCTGCTTCACAAGCCTTCACTTATTAGCTACTTTGGGGCTGCTTCACAAGCCCACTTATAGCTACTTTGGGGCTGCTTCACTAGCCCACTTATAGCTACTTTGGGGCTGCTTCACTAACCCACTTATAGCTACTTTGGGGC